>CM046841.1:42068187-42279319 GCA_025618425.1 Heliocidaris tuberculata
ATATGGACAATTTTTGATGATTGGTTATGAAGATATGATTGATAATGTGATTTGACAAAATGGCGCCTGGATGACGTCACGATGACCTGTTGACCTTGATATGTAAACGGGAATATGTCCTCATGGGATGACATCACTGACGAAAATTTGACGAAAATTGATAAAGTACTATTGAAGATTTCGAATGGACAAGGAATGGGGGAAATAAAAATAAATAAAGAACTAGAAATTTAATTCGTCATTGAGGACGAATTAGGTGGTCTGTCACTGTGGTAAATTGCTTTGTCAGACGTGATAATATTTCTGCAAGATAATAATCATGATAATGTTGGCGACAATGATGATAAGATGGCCATATACAGGTGATGACAATCACGATAATGATATATTGATAATGATGATCATAATGGCCACAATAATGACAATAACAACGATAATCTAAGTCGCATAGCGCCCCTTCAGGTTCAATTTTATGGGCGATTTTTTTGAAAGTGCATGAAATGGCATAAAACGTCTGCAAAATGAATTTGGAAGGATTTGAATCATTTCTTAATTTTGCGCGCGCACGGACGCGCGGACGTACGCGTACGCGCGCGTTTAACGAAATGACCTTGACTGAAATGACAGTGACCTTAACCATGCCAAATATGAAAGAGAAATGACATTTCATTATGAAGATATAACCATAAGTTGATTTTCACAAAATGGCGCCTGCATGACGTCACAATAATCTGATCACCTTGAAAAAGATGTGGGAACTTGACCTTATTAGGACTGATGACTGACGAACATATGAAGAAAATTGACTTAGCCGATTTTGAGAAATCGTGATAACGAACTGGACGATTTGATATTGCAGGACATGTGGGAGATTATCTCCTTAGCTTTAATACACGACAGGGAATCAGATTGTACTACAAACTACTGCACACTACTTTCCAATAGACATAACACGCAAAATTAGGCAGTTTTTTACAATGTCTGTGATGGTATATGTTATAATAGTCGAAGAAGATGGTAACATGAAAGGCAAAAAAAAAAAAAAAAAAAAAATGGTACCACGGGAATCGATCCGGGGGTCGCCGGTATGAGAGGCAAGTGCTTTACCAATGGACCAAAATATTTCCAATAGAGATAACACGTAAACGAAATACGGGATTCTGAAATCACATTTTGTAGTGAAAAAATGGGCATGATCCCAACATCTGATCAAAAATTGGAGGGCACACTTGTAAAAGCTTATAGTCTCAGCTATAACATACTAAAATTTGGAAGAAAATCGAGCAGAAATTACAGAGATACTGCTCAAAGAAGACGGGAATGTAGAATCAAGATTTGACAAAAAGTCATGTCCCATAGAGAATACACGCAAAATGTGAAAAATTTACATACCTCCTTTAATCGCAAAAATACGCCATGATGCCTTTGTCAAAATGAAAAATCGTGGTGACTGATCTTGTAGAGAATTGTCTCAGCTACAACATATCAAAATTTGGAAGAAAATCGACTACCTATTACTGAAATATTGTCAAATAAATACTAAAAAATATGACGTCATTTTTTCAAAATTGAATTTTTGCGTTCATAGGCAAATATGATGACGTCACAAAATCCGATCGGCCAAAATTTTGCATGAATCAAAATCTACAACTCATAGGCTTTCAGAATATGTAATAAAATTTGGAGGTACCGGTTCATTCTGACGAGCTATGGCGGATTCTAGATAGGCATATTTTTACCACTTTTTACATTATATTGCCCATTGACGCGCGCACGAATTCGAAAGTTTGACGCGCGCGTGTGGCATTATTAGATGTCGAGAATGACTATAAATAGTTGGAAATTGTCAAGAATAGTGTAAGGAATACAAACCATGCGAAAAAAACGGCGTTTTTTAGGTTCTGTATGCGCTGTGCGAGCGCATAACGCGCGCGCGGACGCGCACGGACGAAAAAATTTGAAATGCTTAAAATGTCCTGAACCGTACTCTCCTTTGATTAAAAAGTGATTTTGAGCATTTCTAAATTTTGACGCGCGCGTACGTGCGCGTCAAGATGCGTACGCAAATTTTGATGACATTTTATGTTGACCCTTGACCTGAAATTTATGTGAATTAAATATGGTTCATTTTTGATGACTCGTTATGAAGATATGATCGATAATGTGATTTTACAAAATGGCGCCTGAATGACGTCACGATGACCTGATGACCTTGAAAAAGAACCCAGAGCTTCATAATTTATGACCTGATATCTGACGAAAAATGGAAGAAAATTGACTTGGCCGAATTTGAGGAATCATGACCACAAGAAAGTGGGATAAAAATAAAAATAAATAATAAATAAAGAAAATTCTGACGAAATTAAAAGGTGATCTGTCGATTACGACAGACCACCTAAAAATAAAGAAAATTCTGACGAAATTAAAAGGTGATCTGTCTACGACAGACCACCTAACTAGAATTTTAATTCCTCACTGAAGACGAATTAGGTGCATGGTCTGTCATCGTGGCAAATAGCTTTGAAAGATGTTATATTATTTTTGCAAGATAATAATTCTGATAATGTAGACAATGGATGAAGATTTGCATCATAAAAAATCGGACATTTTGATATTGCAGGATGCATGGGAGATTAACCCCAAAGCTTTAATACACCACAAGAGATCAGATTTCGGTTGTACACACACTACTGCAAACTACTTTCCAAAACACATAACACGCAAAATATGGCAGTTTCTTACGTTGTTTGTGATTGTATATGTTATTATAGTCGAAGAAGATGGTAAAATGAATGGCAAAAAGAAAGAAAGAGAGAGAAAAAAAAGGGAAAACGGGATTCTCAAATCACATTTTGTAGATATGAATGGGCATAATCCCGACATCTGATCAAAAATTACAGGGCACACTTTAAAAAAACTTATAGTCTCAGCTATAACAAACTAAAATGTGGAAGAAAATAGACCAAAAACAACTGAGATACTGCTCAAAGAACAATATCATGTAGATTCATGATATGAACGAAATTCACCTTCCATAGGCATAACACGGAAATAGGGAAAATTCTGACATGTCGCTTTTAATCGACGTTTTTACTATGATTACCTCAATGAAATGACAAATGGTGGAACTGACCTAGTATAGAATTGTCTCAGCTACAACATATCAAAATTTGGATGAATATGGACCGCTTATTAGTGAAATATTGTCAAATGAATACAAAAATTATGACGTCATTTTAAAAAATCTAAATTTTTTTTTTTTTTAGTTGATATGCAAAAATAATGACGTTCTGACGTATCGATGTGCCAAAATTATGCATAGATTCAAATGTACAACTTACAGACTTCCAGAACATTTAAAAAAGGTAGTAAAAAACATCAAAATAATATTTAATGACCCTTATGTAAAATGTAATTTAGGGTTAAATTAGAGAGAGAAAGAGAGAGAGAGAGAGAACATCGGTTGCGTGTATCATTATGGAAATATCATCTTTTTAGAAAATGATAAATTTCTCTTATGAAAAAAAGGGCACTTATTGTGAAATATGACAAACAAGTGGAGATAATTTATGATTGTGACAGGCACAATGAGACATCAGTGAGACATATCTTTTTGTATGATGCTTTCTTATACATGTAGATTTCCTTTCCTGAAGGATACTAACATTTAGGCCTACTGTTATCATGACTATGTACAGTGTTTCTAAATATGGTTATTTTCTAATGATAAAAGAAGAAGCTTGACAATGATTTTTGAAAGGATAATTTGCCCACGCATCGGAGAGGTCCCTGGAATGCTCACAACAACTTTGAAAGCCAGTTAATAACAATGCATAAACTTTCTTTTCAAGTGTACAAAGATTTTTTGAATACCTCCAAAATTTCTGCCATGGCTTTTGGATTTATGCAAAAGGCGTGACGGTAGGGGTTTTCCACACACATTCGTTGAATGTACTAATCTCTTGCCAAAATGACTTTGAGACAAAGTTGAGGAAACAAAATGCAAAGGTATTTTGATCTTTTCGGTCTTTGTTTGTCCTGATCTATTATTTCCAGCTTAGAGGTACTCAGAAACGGAATAGGAGATTAGGGGTTAAATAAGAGAGAGAGAGAGAGAGAGAGAGAGAGAGAACATCAGTTGCATGTATCATTATGGAAATATCATCTTTTTAGAAAATAATAAATTCTCTTATGAAAAAAAAGGGCACTTATTGTGAAATATGACAAACAAGTGGCATGACGGCATGAAAAGGCATGACGGTAGGGGTTTTCCACACACAGTTAATAACAATGCATAAACTTCCTTTTCAAGTGTACAAAGATTTTTGAATACCTCCAAAATTTCTGCCATGGCTTTTGAATTTATGCAAAAGGCATGACGGTAGGGGTTTTCCACACACAGTTAATAACAATGCATAAACTTCCTTTTCAAGTGTACAAAGATTTTTGAATACCTCCAAAATTTCTGCCATGGCTTTTGAATTTATGCAAAAGGCATGACGGTAGGGGTTTTCCACACACATTTGTTGAATGTACTAATCTCTTGCCAAAATGACTTTCAGACAAAGTTGAGGAAACAAAATGCAAGAGCATTCTGATCTTTTCAGTCTTTGTTTGTCGTCAGTGGCGGATTTAGGGGGGGGGGCAATCCCGGCCCGTGCCCCCCCCCCCCTTTGAAAGAAAACAATGCATTGTGCCCCCTTATTTTCGATTGTGCCCCCACTTTTTTTTTTTTTTTTTTTGCTTGTCAGAGAATTATGGAGGGAAACTGGACCCCATACATGTACACCCCCCCCCCCCCCCCCCCCCCGTTGAGCGACTTTTGGAGGGCTGGCAATTTTTTTCTTTTTTTTTTGGTTTCTCCCCCCCCCCCCCCCCCCCCCCGGCTAGCAAGACCAAAAAAATATGGATCTCCCTCCAAGCAGTTTCCCAAAGTTGACAATCCTGCATTAGTGTGCCCCCCTCCCCCCCCCCCGCCCTTATACAAAATCCTGGATCCGCCCCTGTTTGTCCTGATCTATTATTTCCAGCTTAGAGGTACTCAGAAACGGAATAGGAGAAAAACAAACTTTCAGAATGCTCCTTGTAAAGATGAGAGGGAAAGGCCTATCAAAGTTCAGACATGTATTGAGGATGTTGAGGTCCATCAGCTTCCCAGATCCCAGAATGAGTTTCGCGAATATTAAGAAAATTTCATGATCTGTTACATTTTGTTTTTGTATAATGTCCTTGCAATTAATAGCCTGTTTAAGTATCTTATGACCTTGCAGTTTCTTACTAATTGTACCATGATATACCTGTTAGCTATTGCCTGAAGAAAATGGAGAGCCTCTAGTCGCTTACAGAATGGTGGAGGGGGGGGGGGGTTCATCTTTTAAAAAAATGATAATCTCTACATGTGATTAAATGACAAGAAAGGGCACGTAATAGGTGCAATTCTGGAAACAAGTGAAGTTAAATTATCACTGTAAAATGCCCATTGACATTAGATAGATTTAAAGATATCTATTTTTTGAAGGATACTAACATGTAGGCCTACTGGTATCACATTATCAACAGTATATATCAAAACTTTGTTATTTTTCTCATGATAAAAGAAGAAGCTTGACAATGATTTTTGAAAGGATAATTTGCCCACGCATCGGAGAGGTCCCTGGACCGCTCACAACAACTTTGAAAGCCAGTTAATAACAATGCATAAACTTCCTTTTCAAGTGTACAAAGATTTTTGCATACCTCCAAAATTTCTGCCATGGCTTTTGAATTTATGCAAAAGGCGTGACGGTAGGGGTTTTCCACACACATTCGTTGAATGTACTAATCTCTTGCCAAAATGACTTTGAGACAAAGTTGAGGAAACAAAATGCAAAAGTATTTTGATCTTTTCAGTCGTTGTTTTTCAAGAGTATATATCAAAACTTTGTTATTTTTCTCATGATAAAAGAAGAGGTTCTACAATGAATTTTGAAAGGATAAATTCCCCATGCACTTGAAAAGGGCCCTGGACTGATCACGGCTTGTCAACAACTTTGAATAGGAGTTAATAACAATGCATCCTTTTTAAGTTTACAAAGATTTATGAATGCCTTAGAAATTTTTTCCACGGCTTTTTAATTTATTCAAAAGCCATGACGATTGGGAACTGGGTTTTTTCCACTCACAATGGTTGAATGTACTAATATCCTGCGAAAATATGACTTTGAAACAAACTTGAGGAAACAGAATATGATCAAAAGTACTTTGATCTTTTCATTCGTTGTTTGTCAAGATATACTATCTCCAACTTTGAGGGTACTCTGAAAAAAAAGGAGAACTTTCAGAATTCTGCATGTAAAGATTGGAAAGACTGGCCGATCCAAGTTCAGACATGTATTGACAATGATTGAGGACGTTGAGGTTCATCAACTACCCAGATCTGAGAATGAGTTTTACAAATATGAAGGAAATTTCACTATCTGTTACATTTTGTTTGGTATATTGTGTCTGGCAATAGACTGTTAAAATTGTACCATAATGATATCTGTTAACTATTGCCTGAAGAAAATGGAAAGCCTCTAGTCGCTTACAAAATTTGGGGAGGGGGGGGGGCAGTAAAAATTAACATTTTACTCAAAATTACGTAATACCTGGAAATGCCTTGATGACCTTGAAAAAGATGCGGGAACTTGATCTCGTAGGGGCTGATGACTGACGAAAACTTGAAGAAATTGGACTGAGCCAATTTTGAGATATCATCTACACAAAAGGTGGGCAGAAAAAGGAAAGCTCGTTTTGAAAAAACTAAAATTAATCTATAATACCTATAACGTGTGTGTCTATGGCAAAATGGGCAATTTGAACTTTGAAAGCCATTTTCACCCTGAAAACGACCGTTAAAACGTTTGAGCTATCCTAAAATTTTTTGTGTAGAATTTTCTGCTCTATCATATGAATCAAGTCCCAAGTCTCTAGCACCCCGCAAACTGAAGTTAGGGCTCATTTTCAGGGTGCGAAAAGGGCATTTTTCACCCCAAAATCACTAAATGAAGCCTGGCTGACGTCAAAATGGCGTCATGAACCTCAAATTTTCACCGTCAACACTTCTTATCAGTCCTCATTACTGTGTCGAATTTGAAAAAGATTCATGGTTTCATTTTTGAGTTATTGCCCCCGTAAAAAGAGGGGGGAGGTCAAAAAATGAAAAAATGAATTAAAAAAAAAAAACGAATTGAGCTCTGAATCTGATTTTTGGTGTGCATAATATTTGGTCGAAATGTGATGGACGAGGCAAAATTCAGAAAGATTTACGTCCTCTTTTGGGAGTTATTGGGGGTGTCATCTTTCATATTTGCGGGGGCACTGACGAGCGAAGGTGTGCGCACGCGCGCGTCTAAATCTCTGGGATTGACCGGATTGATATCAGCTTCAATCATGCCAAATATGAATGAGAAATGACATTTCGTTATGAACATATGACCATAAGTTGATTTTCACAAAATGGCGCCTGCATGACGTCACAATAACCTGATGACCTTGAAAAAGATGTGGGAACTTGACCTTATTAGGACTGATGACTGACGAAAATATGAAGAAAATTGACTGAGCCGATTTGGAGAAATCGGAATAACGAACTGGACGATTTGATATTGGAGGACATGTCCCCTTAGCTTTAATACACGACAGGGAATGAGATTGTACACAAACTACTGCACACTAATTTCCAATAGACATAACACGCAAAATTAGGCAGTTTATTACATTGTTTGTGATGGTTTATGTTATAATAGACGAAGAAGATGGTAAAATGAAAGGCCCCCCCCCAAAAAAAAAAAAAAAAAAAAACTGAAAAAAAAAAAAAAAAAAAAATGGTCCCACCGGGAATCGATCCGGGGGTCGCCGGAATGGAAGGCAAGTGCTTTACCAATGGACCAAAATATTTCCAATAGAGATAACACGTAAACGAAATACGGGATTCTGAAATCACATTTTGTAGTGAAAAAATGGGCATGATCCCGACATCTGATCAAATATTGGAGGGCACATGTGTGAAAGCTTATTGTCTCAGCTATAACATACTCAAATTTGGGAGAAAATCGAGCAGAAATAACAGAGATACTGCTCAAAGAAGACGGGAATGTAGAATCAAGATTTGAGAAAAAGTCATGTCCCATAGAGAATACACGCAAAATGAGAAAAATTGACATACCTCCTTTAATCGCAAAAATATGCCATGATGCCTTTGTCAAAATGAAAAATCATGTAACTGATCTTGTAGAGAATTGTCTCAGCTACAACATATCCAAATTTGGGCGAAAAATGACAAATATTAAAGGAGTTATAGTCAAATTTGCATAAATTTGATGACGTCATTTTTGAAAAAATGAAATTTTGAGTTTAGACGCCATTTTAATGACTTTGCAATATAATTGAGGCTCAAATTACCCATGAAATTATATCTATGATTCCTCCTCTACCCAAATATGAAAAAAAATTAGGGGGTCAACGGACTATTTAAAGGGCTAGAGTTATTTTTGTAGAGGCATGTTTTTACGACTTTTTACACTATTTTGCCCATTGACGCGCGCGCAGATTTTAAAGTTTGACGCGCGCGTGTGGCCTTAGGGAATGTCGAGAATGCCTGTAAATGGTTGGAAATTGTCAAGAATAGTGTCAGGAACACAAAACATGCGAAAAAACGGCGTTTTTACACTCTGTACGCGCTGTGCACGTGCATAACGCGCGCACGGACGCGCACGGACGGAAATTTTTGAAATGCTTGAAATGACCTGAAACGTACTCTCGTTTGATCCTTGGATGATTTTGAGCAGTTTTAAATTTTGACGCACGCGTACGCGCTCGTCATGACCTCTGGATGACCTTTGATGACATGACCTGATGACCCATGACATGAAGTTAATGTCATGTAAATATGAACGATTTGTGATGATTCGTTATGAAGATATGATTGATAATGTGATTTGACAAAATGGCGCCTGGATGACGTCACGATGACCTGTTGACCTTGATATGTAAACGGGAATATGTCCTTATGGGATGACATCACTGACGAAAATTTGACGAAAATTGATAAAGTACTATTGAAGATTTCGAATGGACAAGGAATGGGGGAAATAAAAATAAATAAAGAAAGAAAATTCGGACGAATATAAAAGGTGATCTGTCGATTACGACAGACCACCTAATAAAGAAAATTCGGACGAATATAAAAGGTGATCTGTCGATTCGACAGACCACCTAATAATAACGTTTTATTCAGGGTAGCCACTCCAGTTATCAAACTGCTCTTCCAGCGGGCCCTGCATAACATATGTTATTATTACCCTCCATTCTAATATGCCGAGCGCCTGGCTAAGAGGCAGAAGGTCTCATTTTGAAGTCTTTGGTATGACTCGGCCGCAGTTCGAACCCACGACCTCCCGTTCATGAGGCGGACGTTCTAACCAACTGAGCCAACATGTTCCTTTTCACGCCCTTTGATTTACCCTGTCGCCTTTTTTTCTATTATGAATGCATTAGTTCTGTCAAGTGGATATACCGTCAAGCCATATTTTGGTACGTTTAATAGGGCCCATAAATGTGTGTGTAGGCAAAGTTTTATATATATATATATGTATGTATTTATTCATTGAACTTCATTGACATATCCATCAATATTTTGCTCGAATATAAATAGTAAGAACAATAATAATAATAATAATAATAGGAGTAACTTAGTCATGACAAAAACAGAACAATATATCGTGAGTATAGCATTCAAAACAAACAAACAAACAAACAAAAATACTCATAATTGATCAACTAGACATGCTCTTTCATGAAATATAAATTATCAGATTATGTACAAGTAGTGTAAGGTGATGAGAAAAAGAGCCATTAAAAGAATTATATACATATACTTATACTATATATAGATATGTCTAATAATAAACAATTTAAAGGTTACCACGTTGATCAATAGTATATCGCAAAAAATTGGCAAATTCTTTTATGAGATCGTCTTCTTTTAGTGACATTATAAATATGAATCTCTCCAAACTGTTTATGTTTTCAAAGTTATCATTGAGTGCTTTAAGATTATCAAAAAACATTTCTCTTCTTATTCTAAATTTATCACATTGCATGACATAATGGAATTCGTCTCCTACTGTTTGCATACTACATTCTTCACAAAAACGTATATTCGCTGGTATTTTGTGAGGGCGATGATATCTTCCTTTTTCAATTGGTAGGTTATGTGAGCTTATGCGAAGTTTGCAGATGTTTTGTCTTATGTTTCTATCAGTAAGAATTTTTAGATATTTTTCTTCGTTGATGGAAGTTTTGAATAATCGATATGTCCGCAATTTGTTACCCTCTCCAGATCAAGTTTTATTTGGTTATCAAATATATCTTGTAGCTTACCCTCACAGTGGGAGACGAAGTCGTTTTGCGTCATTTTTACATTATCTGGTTCACTCATTTCTATATCATTACAGATGTCTACGGTATCTAAAATCTTTTTTATGTTTCTTAACCAGCAATGCTCCTTGATTTCATAGAGTTGTTTGTTTTCAATATAACTATCATACAATATAGTATCTTGATCAATATTACGCATTCTTATCCAGTACTAAGAGTGTTAATTAAAACCTCAATAATAAGAGGATATCTTCCAAGTTCAGCAATAACGCCGATATTACTACTTTGCGATTCATACCAAGCATATGTTTACACCATTGAGGATGGATTTTTTCGAAATTCGGTTTGAAATATAGTTTTGTTTTGTTTGCTTGTTCTGAGAAGAGCTTGCTGCAGACCATTGTACTACCCCATATTTCCGATCCGTATAATAAAATAGGTTTGATCATACTATCAAAGCAGCGTGTAGAAATTTTAATGTTAGGAGTATATTTGCCAAACGATTTGTATAATTTAAAAAGGGCTTTTCTTCCTTTATCGGCTAAATGTTTTGTAGCTTGCTTAATCAAGCCATTACTGCATACTACAATCCCGAGATATTTGAATTCTTTTACATTCTCAAGAATATGCCCATTCATCCAAAAGTTTTCTTTTATTAAATTCCTTGAATTATTATTACACACCATAATTTTGGTTTTAGAATGATTAATTTCCAGCTTCCATTTCTTGCAGTACTCATTCAATTGGTCCAAACAATGTTCCATTCCTTTTCTGGCAGTTGAAAAAAGAACAATATCGTCAGCATACATAATGCAATTAAGGATTCTTTCATTCAACTCTACGGGACTGCTTTTCTCTCGATCAAAAATATCGGGGATATCATTCAGGAATATATTAAAGAGAGTAGGACTGATTACACAACCTTGTTTAACTCCAATATTTGTACGGAAAGTTGGAGTCAACCTCTCATTTGATTTTACACATAGATTGCATTTTGAATACATATTCTTTATAACACTGTAAAATTTATTCCCGATACCCAGTTCTAATAATTTATACAAAAGACCTTCTCTCCATACACTATCAAAAGCTTTTTTAAGATCGACAAAACAAATATATAGCCCGTTCTTGCTACCATTCTGGTTATGTACAATGTATTTATCTACAATTGTTTTTAAAACGAAAATGTGATCCGATGTCCTAAAACCACTCCTAAATGCAATTTGGTTTGGTTTATACATCTGTTTAGCTTCTATACATTTTACCAAACGTTGATTTAGAACTGAACAGAATAATTTGCCCAAATGACTAGATAAGCAAATCCCTCTGTAATTCGAAGGGTCGTTTGCTGGACCCTTTTTCAATAAGGGTTTAATCAGTCCAACTGACCAACTATCGGGAAAGTATCCACTTGTAAGAATGAGGTTATACAGTTTTGCAAGCAAAGGGGAGAAAAGGTATTGCCCCACTTTCATATATATATGTATTGCTTGTATATTTACCGTGAACATTATCAACTATCAGAGATAAATTCTTCATCAAATTGATTTTTTTGCACTGGTGGGTGAAAATCTTAATCAAATAGTGTTCATCAAAAATATTTCTGTAAATTGCTAGTGTACTGTCATCTACATTTGTTTCATATTCAGGTCCAACTGAATCTTTCAGAATTACATGTTTTTGTGTGTTTTAGCAAGGAGTCTATTATAAGTGGCCTTTTTAAAGCAATACTTCAGTACTTCAATTTATTATGTTGTGTTGCAAAAATAAATAATGAAACGCAGACTTGTGCACACTGTTTTGTTATTAACGCTTCAAGGATGTGATACATACAGGGGGGAGCGAGGGAGAGGGGCGGGGGGGGGGGCATAGGAACGAAACCTACAAGAAATTGAATACAGGATGCAGGATTCGATTTTCTACCAAAAACGGGTCGAACTAATTATATTCCTTTTCTCATTCCAATGTAATCGACATGTTTATTGGGGTGTTGTTGTTTGTGTTTTTTTTTGGGGGGGGGTTGTTGTTTCATTGATTTTTTTTTTCTTCTTTTTTTTTTTTTTTTTGCTTTGTTGTTGTTTTTAAGTGGGACTTGTAGAAATAGGGACATCCGATTAGACCGACAGCTCACGAGGCAGAAAAAAATGTCCACCAGACAGACGGCCATTATGTATACACATGTTTAACCTTTTTTTTTTCTTCCTGACCAACATAAGAAAAATAAAAACAGCACCCCCCCCCCTCTAATCATATCGATTCCTTTTACTATAATTTCAACTAAACTCCGGTAATCATCATAACAATATTTATCTCCAACTTATTAGTTGATCAAGGAGTGTACCAGGGTTGTCAGAAAGGTGATAGGCTGAGTGGCGTAGCTACTGAGGGACAAAGAAAAGAGAAAACCATCCCCGCACCCTCTCTCTAATATGTGACCTTGAAAATTTTTTTGAGTAGGACCGCCCCCCCCCCCCCCCCCTCTCCATGATGCCAGTGCCCCCTCAATGGCTTGACTCAAGCTACGCCACTGGGGATGGGCATGCTTGAAAACCGCAAATATTCTTGATGTCTGGGGATCGTATCATCCTTCGCCACTGTAAACTTGTTCAGGGGGGGGGGGGGGGGGGTGGGGGTGTTTTCCCCCATGTAGACCCACATATTCGGTCAGTATTTGAAGGGTTAGTTGCCTGGAAGCAGGGGGTAATAAGTTGTTCTAGTGGGGTGGGAAGTTGATATAACTAAGAAATGATAGGGATGATAAAAGCTTGTTCGATATGATGTAAGAGAGACGGGGATAGAAATGATTGGGAGCAATCTTATGAAAAGGTCAAGATAGAGGAAGAACAAGAAAGGGAGGAAAGGGGGATATTGATTCTGATGAAAAGGAAGATATGCTGGGAGAGGAAGGAGGGAGTTTGAGGATAAGGAAAGGGAATGTGTGCGAGAGAGAGAAGGAGGGAGGATCAACGCAAGGAATAGGCCTAACCAACATATCGAATGACAATAAGAGAGAGAGAGAGAGAGAGAGAGAGAGATGATAAGGAAAGGGAGTGGGTGCGAAAGGAACAACCTGTCGAGTAAGGAGAATAAGAGAGAGAGGGGAAAATCAAAGATAGAAACAAGAAATGGAGAGGGGAAGGAGGAAGAAGAAAGAGATCACAGCAATTTTAATACAGCATTCACCGTTTCTACCTGCGTTTTGGTTTAGCGGGCCCTCAAAAACGTGTCGGGCCCGCGGAACGGATGTTGTTAGTCTAGGAAAGCTGACTGGAACGTGCTTGCTTATCATGGGCCATTGAACTGGGGAGGGAGGGGGGCTGCAGCCCCACCATACATTTTAGTAGACCTGTTTCATACAGCGACATTGTAGTCCTTGCGTACTGTTGGGGGGGGGGATTTGGGGCTGCAGCCCATAAAGTTCCATGACCCCACGGGGGGGGGGGGGGGGAGGATAAAGGGGAAAATTAAGAAAGGAATAAAAGGAAAGAAACAATTCAAAGAAATCAGGTTTCCTTTCAACGCCCTTACCCCTGCCGCTCTTTCTCTATAATATGATTTCATTGATTCCGTCAAGTGCATATACCGTCAAGCCATATTTTGGTCCGTTTTGTGGGGCCCATGAATGCTTTGCAATACCTGTCGAAAACAGAGCGCATGTTTTGCGTCTTTTGCGGGAGGGATGGGGGCTACAATACCAAATGCAAAGAATTTATAAAGTCCATGCGGTCTATAACGACAGCCTAGAATGATGATACTAACCCATTAAAAAATGATTACAGGAGTACGTCTTTTTAAAGTTCTAAATAGCGGATGTTTTCTTAGGATCTCCCCTCCGATAAACATGTAAATAATGTTTTTTGTTTTGTTGTTGTTGGTTTTTTTTTTGCATTCAAAAGAGACATTTTATAAGCATAATATACACGTACATAATAAGTAGCCTTTGAAAGCAAGAAGCTCTTGTTTTATTTTAATTTTATTACAATTAGAGAGGCGCTTTCATCGTGTCCCACCCAGTCCTCTTTACTATAATCTTACACATCATCATGAAATTTCTTTCAAAACTAAGGGAAGACATGCAAAGCATTTTACTGCAAGCAGGGGAATGATGGAGAGGGGGAACGGAGAGCGCCCTTGGTATCTATTTAGGGGGGGGGGGGGTGTCATCATCCCAAAAGTTTGAAATCCAATGAAAAAAATGTATAGTAAAACAAGAGGCAAGGCTACCACACACCTTTTAGGATCTGAAGTGCTGTAGAAAGTTAAATTTCACTAAATAAAAAAAATTAAAAAAAATATCGCCCGGACCCCCTCTCATATACTAAACGTTGGTAAATACATAGGCAGCAATTCCATTTTGTGTTTACAAGAACTATAAAGTGGCAATAGGGTCTTTACTACGAAATGCAGGGTGGGTGATTCACTTGTGAAAGGCGAGATGTCTCTCTGCTTCGAAAAAGTTCAAATTTGTCCTTCCCCCTGCCCCCCCCCCCAAAAAATAAAATAAAAATAAATAAAAATTAGAAATAAATAAATAAAATTGAAAAATTTGTCTAAATGTTGATTTTAACGCTGCCTATCCCCATTTAAGAGTAGATAGAAAAGGAGTATATATCAAGACAAGACTTTGATTTGCCTATGTGATCTTCTTCTTTCGTGTGGATGCCAACTTCTGTCAAGATCAGTCTAAGCCTGTGATCTTCTTCTTTCGTGTGGATGCCGACTTCTGTCAATATCAGTCTATGCCTGTGATCTTCTTCTTTCGTGTGGATGCCAACTTCTGTCAAGATCAGTCTATGCCTGTGATCTTCTTCTTTCGTGTGGATGCCAACTTCTGTCAAGATCAGTCTAAGCCTGTGATCTTCTTCTTTCGTGTGGATGCCAACTTCTGTCAAGATCAGTCTATGCCTGTGATCTTCTTCTTTCGTGTGGATGCCAACTTCTGTCAAGATCGGTCTATGCCTGTGATCTTCTTCTTTCGTGTGGATGCCAACTTCTGTCAAGATCAGTCTAAGCCTGTGATCTTCTTCTTTCGTGTGGATGCCAACTTCTGTCAAGATCAGTCTATGCCTGTGATCTTCTTCTTTCTTGTGGATGCCAACTTCTGTCAAGATCAGTCTATGCCTGTGATCTTCTTCTTTCGTGTGGATGCCAACTTCTGTCAAGATCAGTCTATGCCTGTGATCTTCTTCTTTCGTGTGGATGCCAACTTCTGTCAAGATCGGTCTATGCCTGTGATCTTCTTCTTTCGTGTGGATGCCAACTTCTGTCAAGATCAGTCTATGCCTGTGATCTTCTTCTTTCGTGTGGATGCCAACTTCTGTCAAGATCAGTCTATGCCTGTGATCTTCTTCTTTCGTGTGGATGCCAACTTCTGTCAAGATCAGTATGCCTGTGATCTTCTTCTTTCGTGTGGATGCCAACTTCTGTCAAGATCAGTCTATTCCTATGTGATCAAAAGTGCTTAAAAATGTAAAGTTCCCTGACAAAGTAACAATTTTTACCTCCGTCGCTACGCGACGTCGCAAAATGATATATAATTTGTGTTATTTCGTTCCTGGTGGTTTAGAAAAGCATTCCAAGGTGGCATACAGCCCGAATTCTTTTACTCAATACTTCATAAATTAACATGCTTGTTGGTTCAGCCCCCCCCCCCCACTAAAAAAAAAAACGCTCAGCAGCCCCTGTTTATATATCTTGTTTTATGTATTTTGAATTAGAAATGTAATTGTGACAGCACTTTGAAATGATGTTTAAATATTCATTGCACGATCTCAAGATTTTTGTCCAGTTTAAACAGACTATTATGTGGGTAGATTTCGTCATGGAGCATAAAGCGTCAACATGGTCAACCTCCATATCCTGTAGAAAGGTACCTTAAAGCTGCAACTCATAACACACGAAATCACGTCATGCATTATGGCATGTTATCAACAGATCTTATTTGCATTTTATGACTGGATTAAGTTCGTTTGTTAAATATGTCACAGAATTAGTCATTTGTATAGAATAGAGATGGAAACTTTAACCTGACCCTGCATATACGTATTAGTGGACAGATTTATGTGTTATTTCAATATCCATTATCAATTAATTATGCAAAAACTAGCTTAGACAGAAATAACCGTATGGTATGGGGAAATCTTTAATATTTATATTACTGACATTTGTTAATACCTTAGTCTCAGCGGAACAACCGTTGATTACAAGAGACTGAAGCTTTCGGTCTAAATCTAGCCCTGCCATTTCCAATGAGGAAATTTTATCGCCTGCTGTACAAGGTGATAAACTTTCTTTATGACGTCATCTACCCTTTGGGGATGGGGGAAAGTGTATGGGCTGTGCAAAGCGTACGTGCATACGAGAGCTGTTAATTGCAGACGATATATATATACCGTTTACAAGTTTCCGATTTTTTTTTTTTTTTTTTTTTTGAGCTGTGCATGCAGGGGAGTCGCTAGGGGGGGGGGGGTATCACATCCCCACTCAGAATTGCTGACGGCATGTAACTTCTGTACATTTTCTCTACGAAAAAGTTTTTTTTTAATTCGTTCTCTCGGAAAATTTTAGAAATTGAAAAGTTGATATTCAGGCAAGAGGTACCTATCCCCCTTCGGCAATGCCATGGGCTGCAGCACCCGAGGATTTTCAAAGTTCCGATATTCGCGGGCAACCACCACTTTATATTCGGGCATTGAGGAGCCAGAATATCCACATATTTGGGTAGCGAGATAATTATGTAACTTCTGTATGTAACTTCTGTACATTTTCACTACGAAAAGTTACTTTAGAAATTGAAAAGTTGATATCCGGGCAAAAGGCGTCAGCCCCCTCCTTGCGAAAATGGGCCTGTATGATTAAGATATCTACATCTATGATTTTCTTTTATCATTATTTGTGGGAGGAGGAGGAGACTAGAGTGCAGCATTTTTGTCGGCAAATTTGGGCGTATCACACCCCCACCCCATTCAAAATTTTCTGGTGACGCCCCTGTGTGCATGCATATTCTACATTTAATTACGTTCGATTACATCCGGAGCTGTGTGTGCCGGAAGTACACAACTTTCAAGATCTGCTGAAATGATGTACTATATTCTCCTTTAGAACTGCCAGAAGTTGGCATCGCAGCTAGGAAGCCTGTTGGAATCCCTTGCACCGTGCACGTTCGACCAGTTCTGCTTCGGTATAAAGAATGTAAGAATTAATGAACGCATTTCACAGTTAATCTGATTATGACTTGCGTGAGTCATAATTAGTTGGATTCCATGATCGGTGTGAAATATCTCCGCATCACACCAGGCCGCTCCACCCCGCCGCCAGTAAACCGGTGAACTGGGTTCCCGTCTGGGCCGTCTACCACTGGCCTATTGCTATGCCGATTGGCCTGTCCACGACCCCGGGGGGGGGGGGGGGGGGGGGAACTCGAATTATATTTTGACGGGGGTGTGCCTCACGAATCCCCGAAAAGGGGGTCTAAGGAACTGACTTCAAGGTGTAAAATACGGGGTCTTGGGAACTATGATCTATTGGGCAGAGTGAAAAACAGGGTCTAGGGAACTACAAAACTAACCTCGCTTTATCGGCGGTACACCTTCGCTATCGCAGGATCTCGGGACGGGCCGCGCCGTGTAGCGCTAGTAGCTAGCTAGCTGGAGCAGTTTTCAAGGCTCGCGCGACGAAAGGGCCTAGGGCGCGAGACCAGGTCGAGCGACCCCTGCCTCCGCCACGCTCTCGGCGAACGGATATGTTTCATAACGGGGGTCTTCAGAGCGGGGCTGAGCGGCTCCTGAGCGGAACTGAGTATCTAGAGAACGGAAATCGGGGTCTGAAAAAGGGGGTCATCAAAGCGGCACGTCCCCGTACCACCAATATACGTGAGTGCCCCCCCCCCCCCCCCCCCCCCGGGTCCACGACATGTCCACGCTACGACATAGTATATAGTATGTACAGAACTTCTTCATGAAATATTGCCAAAAGCACCGGTGATGCTGGTGGACAGGGCAGCGTTTCATCAAACGGTCATGTCATAAGTACAAGTTCGCCGACATCCCATTGAAACGGGTGTATTAAAATTAACACGCGTTTCAATAGGATGTCGGCGAACTTGTACTTATGAAGGTTTGATGAAACGATGCCCTGTAGTCTGTACTGCAAGTGAAGCAGAAGAATAATGATGTCAACAGGTCTCTCTCTCTCTCACTCTCTCATTCTCTCTTTCTCTCTCTGTCAATTTAATTTTAAATTAAAGATGATAATGATGAATTCACGGTCAATCACTAAATGCATTTTAAACTTTAAAGTGATGATGATGATGATGGTGATGATTATAAGGATAGTGGTAGTCACAAACATTACACGGCTTGTACCAATTGTTGGACAACACATGTTCTGGTAACATTTTATCTGCTATCTTAATTCTAATTAGCTGGATCCAGGATTCTTCATGGTGGGGGGGGGGGGGGGGGGGGGGGGGGGGAAGGGGCACAAGTCTGAAAAATATCTGACAACCACCCCCCCCCCCCCCCCCTCCAGCCTCTAGGTCATATTTGTGGGGGTTGCTTTTCACTCCTAAATTCTCTGACAAGCAATAAGGGGGTCTAAATTTGCAGGGGTGGGCACACCCATGTGGCATCAACATTAGTCCAAAGTTTTAAACTCGGATCTATTTCTAGTCATATTTAGAATATGAGGGTATTCAAGAGCAGTTCCTTTCATATGACATTGCTACTTCTATGACCCTCATCCTCACAGGAATGTAAGGTTTTGGGAATGCTCACAAAGTTGTTTTTTTTTATCTATCAGAACTCAAACATATTCATCTATCCCCAAACCTAATGGTAACCCAATCCCTAGCTAACCTTATACTTATGGCAAAAATAAAGCCCAGAGCAAGTGTTGTATCACCATGGTGTCTGATGCCGGGGGGGGGGCACTCAGTATATAGTGTGTGTTCCAATGCATAGGATTTTTTTTTAACCCTTTCAGGACAGGAATTATTTAAGGGCTAAGTTGATCACATTTTGTTCTTCAAATTGGCAACAATGATATATTTCTTTTAGTGCTACATGGTTCTAATAAGGTGTAATATGTCTTGACAACAATATATGGTTAGGAATTTATCAAAAAGTTGAAAAAAATGCCAATTGTGATAAAAAAAAACAATGATTTTGAACCTCTCAAAGTGTTGCCAATTTAAGGATTTTCAACCTTATTCTCATTTCTAAAATTCTAGCATCAAACACAATAATGATCATGCAACAAAAAGGACATAGTTTGTTCAGAAACTTTTGCTCTTTCCACTCATGTATCTGGTATATTTTTTAGAGCTCTGAATCAAAAGTTATTGCGCCAAACCACAAAATGTGGCCAATTGTTTTGAAAGGGTTAATGAGAAAAAGAAGAGAGAAAACTTCCAAAGCACCGCTTTTTTTTTCATTCCGTCATTGCGGCCGTTTTGGCCCATCCCGGCCCGTTTCGAATAATATCACTTTGGTGAAAGGTTGAAAACATGAAAGGTTGAAAACATTTCAATAACAACCAGTTTCATAGCATCATATTTATACAATCCAGTTCCAAAGACCCCGTTTTTCCAAAATGTTAGTAGTTCCAAAGACCCTCCTGTTCATGATACTCTCGTTCCGAAGCCCCTTTTTTTGTCTTGCCTGCGGCACATACCTACCACTTTTGGGGGTCAAGTGCACCCCCCCCCCCCCACCTGGGTCTGATGGCTTGCATTCCACTGGTTTATTAAGTACTGATACATGCTAAATTTTGTCTGTTGAGACTGGGAGCCACAAGGGTGTTAACTCAATGTCAAAGTATATGAGTGAATGCTCTTCTGGCTCTGAGCAGAAAATATCTATCTTAGGTCAATTCAACTTGAGTGAGATATACACCCAAAGAAGGAGAAAACTAGATTTAAACTATTTACTGCATGCCTAGCCTATACAGCTAGGTGGTGTGATGGGGCAGTGAACGTGCCCCCTCCCCCTAACAAAAAAGAAGGTTGAGAGCAAGAAACAGAAGAAATCATATGTGACCAGGCACCACAAAACCACCAAAAAGTCACCAGATATGAAGTTTTAGTTAAGGTCTGATTCTGAAAGAGAAGATTCTCAGCTTTAAAATGATATATAACTGTAGCATTGGATATTTATATTAAACTCACTGTACAAAGAGTAGAATGCACAGTCCTTCAGAATTTTACTTCTGAGAAATAAGGGTTTAAAGTTTGCAGTCTATTGAAGCACTCTGACTTGCAAGATCTTTTTTTTGTTGTATTTTTGTCTGCAAGATCTTGCGCTAAGGTGACAGAAGGAGGATAAGAACTCAATAGAAATTTCTATGAAGGGATTATCAGATTTTCCTAAAACTTGGCATACTGATTAGGCACATCCTGCCCATGATAGTGCACAAGTATCAATGCAAGAACTTACTCTTTTTTAAATTTATGGGAGATCAAAATGAGACAAGCATTCAGGGTCGTTAAAAAGAAAAGTAATACAGCAAAATTCAGAGAAGACAAACGTAAGTCTGATTAATACAAAACTGTCAAAAATACCACTTTTAGATCGTTCGGTGCCTCCAAATTTTTAGATTACTTAGAAAAAAGTATACTCTTTCAGGAAATACCCAAAACTAAAATTTGACCATGCCAACCAAAAACACAATGATTGAGCTCTAACTGAAAATCACACAGTGCGACTTTTTGGTGGTTTTGTGGTGCCTGATCACATATAAGAAGACTAAAATCATTTCCCCAAGCTAAAAAAGGCTGTGTGAACACTGTTTTGCTTCTCAGATAATTATGAGCCCTGTACCCCACCTGAAAAACCCCAGTTGCTGCTTCTGTTTGTTCATGTCATTTAGGCCTCTTGCCTCCTCAACATTGTAGATTGTAGATTGTAGACAACCAGGGGGTGGGAGGACTACTGGGGGCGCACACATGCCCTTGTATAATTTGGTGCCATGCAAACCCCCTACAGAAACTTTGAAAAGTGCCTGATCAAAATGCTATATTTTTAGTGCTTAGTTATAATGTATAAGCTCTGAGCTGCCTTAGAATGTCAGAATGTCACATTTTTTTTTTCCTACTCAGTTGCTATACCCCTAACATATCAATACATTTATAAGCATCCACCACTTAGAGATATTAGCCTGTCCCCCCCCCCCCCCCCCAACGGCAGCTGAAAAGCATGATGACCCCTTGTGTCTGCTAAGAGTTCAGAGAACATGAGAACAGGAATATAGAAAGAACATTGATATAAGAGTCAAAGACGGCAATACTGGGCATGTGAGCTATCCCTTTTTGTAGAAGAGAGAATGACATAATAACCTCTCCCCTTCCATTCCTCATACCACCACCATTTTTATGTTGAGTGAATAAAAAGTGGCAAAATACTCTACATTTTCTTTACTCACTAATGATGTATTTTCCCACCATTTTATCAGGTTGCTGTACATCTTTGCTAAAGTGAAATGCATTACAAAAATGAGTAGTTTAACAAGATGGATAAGGATATCTCATCAGGCATTAGCATTCTGAAAAAGGAAATTGTCAGACATGTCTTTCAGTATTTCATATTTTGAATACGTAAACTTGCATGTTGTATGTACATGTAGCAGGGCTCGAAACCAACAGGTGCCCAGGAAATATGGGTGCCCGAAATCTTAGTCCGGACCCCCCAAATTTCAACATTATTACATAAGGCTCATGCATACAGACCCTAAAAATTGCAATCCAGACCCCCTACGAGAAGCGTTAGTGTGGAGCCCTGTTTATAATATCTAAATATTTGTTTGATCCACATATCATAATTCACTTGTTACATTTTTTATTCTACTTCATTTCATCCACAGTTGTCCTGTTCTCAGACTCTTTATCTCATTCTCGTGGTTACATCAGTGATATCTCGACCCTATAAAACTGGTCAGTATGCTTAATGATTATGAGGTCACATACATGTAATTGTAAGATGTATAGTCAACCAAATACAAAATTTTTTTTTCAAAGGGGCATGCTCTACATGCTGAGGAAAACAAGTTTTAATTTAATGTTGAACCCTCTTATAGCACATGTAACTATACATGTGCATTTATACATCAGTGTACATTGTATAAGAACAAATTTTGTGATTGTACCGTCACATTTATTTACCACGAGAGATTTTTGATAGCAAATGATACCAGGCTTCATGAGATGACTGGCGATGAAAACTAACCATAGTTCAGATCAGTCAAACAGTTTGTGATAGAATGGAAGTGTATGGAAAGGATTACCTTCAGACTGAAATAATTTTTTCTTTGTACAAGTCTACCATTAAGATGAACATCTTCCAAAAATTTACATAATATCTCATTTATTCAGGCAGATTACTATACTGGAAGTGGTAGCATTATTTTAATATTTGTCTTAAATGAATATATACATCAACCCAAGCCTGCAAGCAGCTATTACACTGCCTGGTACAATGGTTTAATAATAAAAGTGAAGGTACAGATAATGAGAACTTTGCATCTGTGTGACCAGTAAGAACTTTACTCAAACTTTCAATGATTCCCCCTCCCCCCCCCCCCCCCCCCCTACTGGTCTGCTTCTATTGAAACCTGCTCGATTTTAGCATTGCCTTCACCTGTGCCAGTAAAACTGGAATTGTTTTTTTCATGTATATTCATAGGTGTACGGAGGCAGCAGAAATATCCCCTTTGTAGCTCAAAATGATAGCAAATAGATACATGTAGCAGTGATCTCTTTCATTTGATAGGTACATGTACAGTATATCAAATATATTTAGCTCCCATTTATGCTAAATGAAATACATTATAATTCTGATTGTATTGATGCAATTTTCTTTTTTGTATTTTTGTAGCCTTTGGAGCTCCTGTGTTCCCAGACAAAATCTTTTGTGTGCCTGAGGTGCATGTAACTCATCTGAATTCCAGAACAAGCTACCTGGATATCACATGGTCTCACATTGTCTCAATACTTGATGTAGGAACCTATTGTCAGCAGCAACTCTAAAATTACCCAGGTCATGATTTCGGCTCTTGAAGGTAAGCAGTATCATCTTCTCATAATCATCTTCAGAATTAACAGTACCATTTTATTATACATACAGAGCCCCTTAAAGAGGGTGGGAAGGGGATGACACTCAACTTTTTCCCCAAGGAGCTCCTGCCATGATGTACGCTTAACTCACTTTTCTTTATTTGGAGCACCCCACGTCTAAAATACATACATGTACAGATCTGTGCTGACTGTATAAGAGATTGATTCATATGATATATTATACAGTATGTACATGTACATGTATGTACATTACATGTACATGTATGTACTGTTTGATATGGTTATATGTTGCATGTATCTCTTCATGTGAACGAATCAATTACACATGTAATGTCAATATGAATGTCATTTGTATTGATGGGTGAACACTAGTCGGCCCGGCCTTATAAAGAGTAGTGATTGATTTAAATCAGTCACAACTTTAAGATTAATCACAACAGCTGTGTACTTAACAGATAAGAGTTGTGATTAAATGTAAGTTGTGATCGATTCGAATCGATCTCAGCTCTTTATAAGACAGGGCCCATGTATAACCCAGATGGTGAGACATTCAGTGACTATCAGTTAGTGCAAGCAGATAGTTAATAACGACTTTCATTCTAGGTAGATGATGTCCTATCTTTGCACGGCCTTTCAGGTCATGTTGAGATTGAGTATTGTGTCTGCTGTTCCTCTTTACATTTCCCTTTTTCACAAAAATATAATTGCAATTCAATTCTATTACATATGCATGTACACAGTTTTATATTTTTCTATATACACAGTATTGAAGTGTGACGTCATACCGGCCAAGTAGTCGAGGTTGCCGGTTCCACACAAATTTGTGCTCTAAAATGGTGTGGCAATCACACCAGCGCCAAACACTGAATTTTCCCTGCTCCAGCCTTTTGCTTGAATAATTTCACAGTGAACCGCATATTCAGGCTCTGTTGTTTGGAACTACATGTAGTAACCTGGATGACGAGCTAATATGACATTAGCACTTTGGTACTCAATTGTAGGCCTACATTTATATGGGACTTTTGTATCACAGTTCTGTTTAACTCCTATGGCTTTACATATAGTTTATGTGAAGAATCCTTACCTAATGGTAGCTCAAATCAAATACTGACTGAGCAATTAATAAAGCAAACATGTGCTTGTTTACAGACTAATAACAATACTAACAGAATATTTTGACTGATAATGATTATGGATCTAAACGAGCAACTTTTTTTCCTCATAATCTTTCATCATGTTTTAATAGGACCACTGTATACCAAAGCTTATCCCTTTTCATTATCTCATGTCCATGAAGCTTTTTATTCATGTCCACCTGAAGGAAAAACAAAGGAACCAGTCAAAGAAGCAGGGTTATCAACTGTAAACTTTAGTATTGTGGGTATATTGAATGTTCTTTATTTTTATTTTTTTACTTTTTGAAAATATGACTAGACCAGGGATGTTACAATTTCTTTTGTTTGAATGTTATGTCTTGCCTGCGTTAAAGCAAAATGCGAGACATAGGCGGTGCCAACAATTTCGGAAATGCACTCTTTTCAATACTATATGTTCAATTTCCATGAAACTTACACACAAGGGTTGTCGAGTATCCAAAACAATGTGGAACAAATTTCAGGTTAAAAGTCAAGGTTAAAGGTCAATTAAGGTCAATTTTTCTTCAATTTTGTTCCAAAAACTTGACCTGAGGTTAAATTTTTGAAATTTTACTTTTATTTCAAAAGTATTTGTTCAAATTCTTTGAAACTTGGCATCATTCTTGGTTGGGATTGTCTTTATGCCACCCTCTTTCAAATGAATACCCAAATCGTACATTTTCATCACATTAAAGGTCACCCACTGCAGGGCTCGACACTAACTGAAAATTTTGGTGGTCCAGTTGGTCCTCCAGATTTGACTTATTTTCATTTTTGGTGGACCACACTCAATTCTGGAGGTCCACATGAAATAATAAAATAAATACAATTTTTTTTCAAATGTTTAGAATTATTTGTTTGTGTATTGTTTTCAATTTCATGACATGTGCTTGACCTTTCACTTTCACGTACTGTATGTAAAAGCCGTAAATTTTCGCGTATTTTGCGAGTTGATGTTTGGATGCAAATTTCACAGCTCGCGAAAATATTCCCATTTGATTAACGACTGCACTAATTTGCGCCGCAAAATAAAGTGAAGCCTGAGAAACCGGACCTCAGATCGCTATGATCAGGGAGGTGATGATGATTGAAGCATAAATTTTCACCTTAATCTGCTCTTATAAAATGCTAGCACTTAATGTACATAAATTCAGCTACATAAAAGTTGGTTAGACACTTCAAAAATTGACTTGAATTTCACTTTTATTCTAGCTCAGAGCTAAAATGTTATGCCTTAATTCATTCTCCAGGAGAAGACATTTATATTATTTCATTTAATATGATTTTTTATTGAATTCCTGTTGCAATAATTCAGATTTGGTGTCAAATTATTGAATTTCTTCAATTATTCTTCATTCTCAAGGACATGTATAGTCACATGACCAATGTTCTTTTTTTTTTTTTTTTTTTTTTTTTTTTTAGTAACACACATACACAAGCTGGTATCAATATTCCTATAGCACTTCATTTATTTAATGTACGATAAAAGAGCAATGTAGATAAAATGCCTTGCTCAAGGGCATAAGTGCCGTGCCGGGGATCGAACGCCCGATCCTCGCATCTCCAGTCAAGCGCCTTAAACCACTGGACCACGGCACCTCCACTTGTTCCGGCTTCTTGCTCCAATGTTCGTGATCGCGATCGCGATCATAAAATCTGCTATCGCGATCGCGAATTTGAGTCACGTGACTTAAAAGTGTTTGAGAAGGAAGGATATTCAGAGAAATTCAATATTTTGACACCAAAACCAACTTTTTGAAATAGGAATCTAACATGAATCAAATTAAATTAAATAATACAAATGTCTTTTACTAGAGATCGAATTGTGGCATGAGGTTTCAGCTTTGAGCTATAATTAAAGTGAAATTTAAGCCAATTTTTTGAAATGTCTAACCAACTTTTACATGGCAGAGTTTATGTTCAAATTAAATGCAAGATTTCAAAATGTAATTTGAACAATCATGTTACACAGTACATGCACATCACTAGCACTCGCTGTTTATCTTCAACACGCGAATGTTTTGTGAAAATGTGTGACGCATTTGAACATCGCGGTGAGCTCTTTCTTCAATTTGGGAGGGGATCGGCGATTTAAAATTTTTGGTGGTCACCATGTGACCTCCATTTCCTTGTTTTTTTTTAATTTGGTGGTCCAACACATCATTTTGGGGGACTTTGACCTCCGGACCTCCGCTAGTGTCGAGCCCTGCCTACTGACAGTTTAACTCAGTTAAGTTTTTGGTAAAATTTAGTTTTGTCTCTACATATATGTACATTGTATGTAGTATGTACATGTATTGTACACATGCATTTGACTTCTTCTAAAAACTTTGCTGGTGGTGGATTTCAACCAAAATTGGCAGGGATCATCCTTAGGCAAGGAGGATCTAAATTAATACAGATGGGGTACCTACCAATATTGGGGGGGGGGGGTAAAGTCTTGGGAGCACCACCCCCTTGAGCACCAATAATGGCAGCAATTAGATTCATTTTTGCTTCTTCTTCGTTAAGCCTTGGTGCAAGATTGTAAGCACAGTTGCTACATGTAGGTTATCATCCTTAGGGGAAGGAGACCTCAATTCCTTAAACAGGGTATCTTGCCCCAAGGGGGCTCATGGGCAACACCCCTACAGTGCCCCTATTATGAAAATGAGATATTTTTAAATGCATGGCTGGGTTCTAACCAAACTAGTTAAGACTTATCCTTAGGCAAAGAGGATCTAAACTAATGCAAATAGGGTACCTATCCCATAAGGAGGGAGTGGAGTGGGGGGGGGGGGGGGGGGAGGGGAGCCTGTGAAACCAAATTGACATTTTTCCTTTTTCTGTAAAACTTGTTGTTACATGTAGATTGTAACCAAACTAAGTAGGAATCATTCTTATGGGAAGGAGTCTTAAAGCAGATTTTCATTGATTTTTAAAACTGACTTAATTTTCATTATTGCGTAGGTGAAGCTTAGACCGGACAAGTTTGTCAAAATTCGACGCTTGCGACGCTTCAAAGTAATGATCATTATCAATTACAAATTGCTGAAATACAGCCCCGACATAGCACCTGAACAGCTCTCCGAAAGCCGCTGAAATGTGTGACGTCAAAGGGAGGACGTTAATTGCATAAGCAGACGATGTCCCATAACATCTCACATATTTTCGGTGCCTGTTTTGTCATCTTCTCTTCAATTATTTCACTTCACTAGCGTTAGTCTAAATGTTTAATCCATATATTGCCTCACTCTAAACCCTGTGCATGGGTTTATTTGGATGGAAAATGAAGCGTTACAAGAATAAAGGAATCAGTTGCTTGTAAACAAAATAGACGCCATTGCATTCACAGCTGCATACACCGCTGGACGTTCGGCGTTGAATGAGGGATAAATACCGTCCTTGCAATCATTCAGCGGGCTTTTCAATTTGAAAGTGTGGTTTCTTTGATTGTTCATTAACCCTCATCCTATATATTTACAAACAAAAGATTTCAGTAATCAGAATCTGTTTCATTCCCATTTTAGAATGGCGTGAAATATGGGCACGTTTGAATACACTAAATTCTTTATAATTTGAGAAATAACTGCACTGCACATATGTTCATTCTTTATGGGACGTCGTCTGCTTGGACAGGATTGTTCCCTTTATTGACGTCATTGAAACATTGTTATTTTTTCGGCGAAGCGCTCGTATATCGCAGATGCTGGGAGGTAGTTTTATTTGTATTATTGTTTAATTACCTGATATGTAGTTGACTTTAAACTGATACGATTGCTATCTGTTAACTTGCCAGTTTCTAGTGATACATTATTTATCATATTTGTGATTTTCTTTGAATGTGTACTTTAAGTTGTTCAAGTATAGTAGATCATTATCTTTAAGGGGTCTGATGGAGGGGCAACACCCTAAAAGTGTCCCAATGGCAATTATTTTATGTACACATACACTACCGTCTAAAAGTTTTGGCACTTCGGTACGGGAAGGGAAGGTCTCGATAGACCGATCGGGAGCTTCCCGCGGGAGCTTCCCGCGGTTCCGTACCCATTGCAAAAAATAACGGGAAGCCATCGGTAAGCTAACGGGAGGCTAGCGGGAAGGTAACGGTAAGCTACCGGGAAGCCATCGAGACGCTATCGGGAGCTTCCCGCTGAGACTTTTCATTCCATGGCCTATCGAGAAGGCGCGCGCCTGTAACGCGTATGCGCGAATGCCTCATCTCCTTCTTGGCCTGGCGCCGATTATCGATTGCAAACTAAACTCTATTGTGACGTCATAATGGATATTTTAGAACTGCCGCGGCGCGGGTCTTTCAAATATAATTTATTGTGAAGTCACAATGGATAATTCATTTTGACTCGTACCGTGACGCAATCTACCGGTCATCTGCCCCTAACTTTGAGGTTATGATTATCCCCATATGTTATTCAACATGTTCAAGCGAAGGTGATAACAAATTCTTCAAAGATGTATTTTTAAACACAATATCCCGTCGGTGATATTTATTTTTTTCCAATAAAATTTGTTTAGAGTTAGAGTGTTTTTCTTCCTTTTAAATCAAGTCAAGATTGTTTTAATTTCCAATTCTCTGCGTAGTGGGCCTTACCTTTTTCCGAGCGGGTATTAACTATTATGATAACAAAGCATTTACATGTACTACATGTACCAGAATAATTTAATTGATAAAATGATTTTTGAAATCTTCAGTCTCCTGATTGAAGCCATTTCCCGATTTTTATGTTCATGCAAAATCTATTAGTTTTGTATACTGTTTGTTTCTCCCTGTTTATGAGTGAAAATAATTTTTTTTTTTTTGAGGGGGGGGGGGCGGGGCACGATAAGTTTATATAAGAAATTGTATTTGAAGTCTACTGATAAGTCTCGAACTCTGAAGTGTGCCCAATCTACAAGTACACATGTTCTGATTGATTAACTCTGTCAATATATAATTTTAATTTTTGTTTCATGTCTCATTCTGTGGATGCAGTGTTGTGTGAGATGTATTTTTGTTCAGTTTTTGCCTTCCAGTTTGTCGTTTTTAGTTTTTTTTAGTTTTTTAGTTTTACCGAGACTCAAAGACTGACCCTGCAATATGAGGAAGCCGGCTGGATAAGTGGGTAACAATGAAGTGCATGTATAAATTTGAGTCCATCTATTATCACCTTGTAATCATATGTAAATGATATGATTGTTTTGATTCAATAAAACACATACCCCCCCCCAAAAAAAAAAAAAAAAAATAAATTAAAAAAAAAATATATATATATATATATATATATATATATATAAATAAAATGAATAAATAAATTTTAAAAAAATAAAAAAATGAGTCCAACAAATCTGCGGCCACCAAGAAAACATCAAGGTCTTCAGCTTTGTATGAATATTCCATCTTTTACCAAGTCATGATCCATGTTCATTTCATGTGTTACACTTTAGTAAGAGAGCTTGCTTTAGCACAATTTACATGTATATTGGCAAGTAATGTCTGAACATTTCATGAGATAGTTCCCCACGTTTAGTGAGAATTAAAACTTAGTCTGTGAGTGCCAAGAAAAAAAATGCATACATGCCTCGACTTCTTTGCCCTTTCTTCGGGGGGGGGGGGGTGGGGTTGGGGGACTTCCATGTGAGTTGTGACATTTTTGTAGATTTAAAGGGGATTTTTAGGGTTTAAAAAAATGTCACAGCCGATGCAAAGCATCACGAGTCCATGAGGACCATGACCAGTGCAATATTATCGATCCATTATTATTGTTATCGTCTAGTTTCTATACATGATTGTATATTTGTAGTCGCAAAATAGATCTACAAGTAGGTCTTTGTGTCCGATTGAAAAATATATAGAGTAGACCCCCGCCCACCCGTATTGTATCAAATGGCATGAAGTCGACGTACTACCGCTGAAAATGATAGCTGTGGTGAAAGTTCATACCAAATTTCTTTAGCGCTGGAATCATTTGCCTTATTTTCTATGTCATGTTTACCATTGTACAGAAGGATAGACTTTTGTTATAGCACTTCCTTAGGTAGTAACTGACATAGCACCATCTACTGTTCACTTGCTATTCACTAACATGCAGAAGCAGTCATTTTGGTTTTGTTTTGAGGAACAGGAATCCTTTTGTTGACTCATCATCGTATGGTTTTTGGTTCCTGAAAATGTTATAAAGACAGGCAAAGAGGTTAGTTTTGTTGTTTATTTAATCATTTTCTTAAATTGTCACATTATAAAGAAGAAAATAGATGGTCAATTATAAACTTCATACAGGTGTTGTGTAATGTACATGACTGTTATATACATGTATTAGGTACAATGTATGCAAGTCTATGATGTTGAGTATGGACATTTAACTTTGAGTTGCATTAAGAATACACATGTACATGAAACTTAAATGAGCGAGTAGTTATAACAGATAGTAAATACTGAAGGTTTTTGATGTGTGTTGAAGTGATGATAGAATGACAGAGATTTATCTTTGAATAATTAAGCTCATATTGTGTCATCAAATGTTTAATAGTCGAAGTATAATAGTTTCTAGTTTTTAAACATAAAGCTATCATTCAGTTGAAAAAGTGAAACAATGATAACCAACATTATTATAGGTAATAAGAATCAATGTACATTTATCATTCCTTCTCCAGAAACTATTATGACTATGAATTTGATATTGTTTTAATGTGCTTGTACTTATGATTCTTTTTATGTATTATTATTCCAACAGTTTTCACGGAATTATGCCTTGATGGAATTATGCCTGAATAGAATTATGCCCAGATGGAATTTATGGAATGCTCGGAATTTCTGGAATTAAAAGGCAATGAAATTCCCGTAGAAACCTTTGTCAAGTCTATTCTATCAAAGTCGACCTCATTACAACCACAGTGAAAACTCTTTGAGTGAAAACTCTCTGAGTGACAACTCTCTGAGTGGAAACTCTGTGAACCTTCGCCCTCACCGCCGTCGCCCGAGTTCGGTTCTAGCTGTGGAATGAATCTCAACAGAAAGAATGAACTGGTTCATTTTTTGACGTGAATCTTCCATCACCATCGGATCTTCATCATGTCAGAAACCGAAGAAGAAAGACGGGATAGAAGACCCACAGAAAAGGGTCTACAGTACCAAGCTGACGTCATAATTAAGACATGGAAAGATGCCATTCGACTTTGGAGGAGAAAGGCAAACAAGCATAGACAGCTTATAGTTGAAGATGACGTCAGGGTTGAGACGATTAAAGAATCCCGCAACCAGGTGCAGGAGGCTATGGACAAAGCCATTTCTGTGCAAGACAAGCTTGCTGCTTTAGCTCCTTCAGCAAGCCTTGATGATGATGGTGAAGAAAAGCTTGAAGAGATGGAAGAAGAGCACTCGACACTAATGAGAGAGACCATGAGAATCATTCTACACTTAAAAGGCGAAACTCTTTCTTCAAAATCAGGTTCCCGTTCAGCTAGAAGAAGAGTGCAAGAATGGGTTAATAATCAAGCATCAGTCTCTTCTCAAGTTAAGAGTGCAGCTGATAAAGATGACAGTGTTCCTCCAGTGGAAACTGCAACTAAGATGGATGACCATGCTTCTCCTATGGAGTCTGCATCCAAGAAAGATGATGCTAAGCTTTCGTCAAAAGTTAGTAATCAGTCAGCTGATGAGCCCATTAATGATGATGTTCTCTCCAGCAGTTTGAAGGAGCTGCTTTGCTTGAACAGACTACCTCTTCCAGAGCCTGGAATATTCTCAGGCAATCCGCTGGACTATACGTCATGGAAGAGGAGCTACGACGCCTTGATCGAACATCGAGGAATTCCAATTGGTGAAAGGTTCTACTTCCTCTTGAAATATCTTTCTGGTGAGCCGAGATCCTTAGTTCAAGGTTATTCAATGATCGGAGATGCTGCAGGATACAATGAAGCAAAGACGGTATTGGAACAGAGATATGGTGATCCATTTGTGGTATCCAATGCCTATCGAGATAAGCTTGACTCTTGGCCTAAGGTGGGATCAAGAGACGCCACTGGTCTGAGGAGATTTGCAGACTTTCTTAAGCAGTGTGATACTGCTTCCAAGTACATTCATCATTTGAATCACCTGGACGATGAAAGAGAAAACCGGAAGTTACTGATGAAGCTCCCAGATTGGTTGGTTGTGAAATGGAGCAGGAAGGTCGTGCAATGGAGGGAAGAGTGGAGGATATTTCCACCCTTCACTGTCTTCACCAAGTTCGTCGATGAAGAAGCTATCATTGCTTGTGATCCTGTTACCTCACTTCAATCCCTACAGACCTCAAAGGAAAGAAAGAAATCAGCTACCACTAGCTTCCTCCAGACTGGAACAACTCTTCAGAAACAGAGAGATCGACCAGCTGAGAAAAGGTCTTTTTCATGTATCTTCTGCAAGGGTCAACATCACCTCAGTGAATGTTCTTCCTTCAATTCAGAGACGATGCAGAAGAAAAGACAGGTAGTCAAGGAGAATGGACTCTGCTTTGGCTGCCTGAAGAAAGGACACTTATCAAAGAAATGCAAGAAGAGAAATACATGCTCCTCTTGCAAAGGAAAGCATCCGACCGTTTTACATGATGATGAATGGAAGGAAAGACGACAGGAAGCCAACAGAGAAAGTGATGTCCAGGAAACCCTGGAGTCAAAATCCCATGCATCGAATTCGGATTCCAGTTGTTCAACAAAGTCATCAATGATCGTTCCTGTCTGGCTTTCGCACGAGTCCTGCCATGATGACAGATTAGTGTATGCTCTGCTTGACACTCAATCGGATACATCGTTTATTCTGACTGACACGAAGGAGGCAATGAGAATTAAGGGAGTCCAGATAAACTTAGTTCTCTCTACCATGACCAAGGCAAATGAGAGAATTGCAAGTGAAAGGGTGACTGGACTCAAGGTGAAAGCTTTCAGTGATTCCAAGAAGATCATCAGCCTCCCTCCTGTCTACACGAGAGACATCATGCCGGCAGATAGGCATCACATACCTACTCCTGATGTGGCAAGATCCTTCAAACATCTGTCCAGGATCGCTGACATGATACCTCCTCTTCAGGATGTTGAGATTGGGCTCCTGATCGGCTACGACTGTGCCCAGGCTCTTGCTCCACGTGCTGTCATCAACTCTCCTGATGATAGAGGTCCATACGCAATCCAGACAGATCTAGGATGGAGCATTGTAGGCACAGTGAAGGCAGAGTATGCTGATAGTCACAATGATCCTATTGGAGTGAGCTACCGCACTACAGTACGAATTGTACCTGAGGAGGTACAGCTGAAAGGACATCGATCAGAAGTAATCTTCTCTCATCCAGCTACGATGAAGGAAGAGATAGCTCCTCTTCATGTCGTCCGACTTCTAGAGGCTGACTTCATCCCAGATAGGAAACAGAAACCCTATTCGCAGAATGACACGAGGTTCATCAAGCTAATGAAGAATGAGATCCACATTACAGAGAGTGGGCATTATGAAATGCCACTGCCCTTTAAGGAGGAAGATGCACCTGTACTGCCTAACAACAAGTATTTGGCTGTTAAACGTCTGAACCACCTGAAGAGGAAGTTTGAAAGGGATGCTACCTACTACGGTCAGTACCTTCAACAAATGGATAACCTCCTTCATAAAGGCTATGCAGAGAGAGTGACTGAACAGGGTGAACCAGGAAAGCAGTGGTACATTCCCCATCATGGAGTGAGTCAGCCGAAGAAACTTCGCATAGTGTTCGACTGCAGCTCACAATTCAGAGGAGAAAGTTTGAACTCTCATCTCCTAACGGGTCCAGATCTGACGAATACACTAGCTGGAGTTCTCTGTAGATTTAGGAAGGAAAAAATCGCCTTCATGTGCGACATAAAGGAGATGTTCCACCAATTTCATGTAAACAAGGAGCATCGGGACTATCTACGCTTTCTCTGGTGGCCTAATGGAGATTTCCAGCAAGATCCTGTCGACTATCATATGAATGTGCATCTCTTTGGGGCCGCCTCATCCCCAGGATGCGCAAACTTTGGCCTGAAACAGATAGCAACAGACAGGGCAGATGTAATCGGTCAAGATGCAGCCAAGTTCATCAAGCAAGACTTCTATGTAGATGATGGCTTGAAAGCAGTAGTGACAGAAGAAGAGGCCATTGAACTAATCTCGAAAACCAAGAAAGTGTGTGAACATGGAGGGCTACATGTTCATAAAGTCGTCTCTAACTCCCGGAAGGTACTAGAATCAGTTCCAGCAGAAGATAGGGCTAAGGAAGTCAAGGAATTGAATCTTCTGCATGATCATCTTCCTATCGAGAAAGCTCTTGGAGTCCAATGGTGTGTCGAGTCTGACACATTTCGCTTTAGGATGACCTTACAAGATAAGCCACAGACTAGGAGAGGTGTTCTGTCTACTGTTATGTCCGTATATGATCCCCTTGGGCTATTGGCTCCTCTCTTGCTGCCTGGGAAGCTAATACTTCAGGAGCTTTGTAGAAGTTGTGCCGCATGGGACGATCCACTCTCAGATGTTCTGCAAGCCAAGTGGGATAGGTGGAAAGCTGACATTCTCCAACTTGAAAGGATCTCCATTGACAGATGTTATAAGCCAGAGGGCTTTGGAGAAATCAAGAATGTGGAGCTGCACCACTTCTGTGATGCCAGTAACTATGCTTACGGCCACTGTACTTACCTGAGAATGACGAATGAGAATGGAAATGTACATTGTGTGCTCGTGACAGGCAAATCAAGAGTTGCTCCTATCAAGACGGTCACAATACCAAGGTTGGAACTCACCGCAGCTGTCTTATCAGTGAGAATGAGCTCATTTCTTCGAACTGAACTAGATCTCAAAATTGACAGAGAAGTCTTTTGGACTGACAGCCGAGTAGTGTTAGGCTACATCAAGAATGATACGAGACGCTTCCATGTTTTTGTGGCAAATAGAGTTCGCCAGATCAGAGACGAATCATCACCTTTACAGTGGAAGCATGTCAGCACCAAAGATAATCCAGCCGATGGAGCATCAAGAGGACTCACGGTTGATCAAATTGAAGCATCAAAGTGGCTAACAGGTCCAGACTTCCTTTGGGAAAAAGAAATTCGAGATGAGACTGAGGAGGAAGCTATCATTCTTCCCAAAGATCCTGAAGTGAAGAGTCAGACCCATGCCTCTCTGAAGAAGGTTGACGAGCTTGAGTTGGAAAGATTTGATCATCTCTCCAGTTGGTATCGGGCTAAGAGAGCAGTGGCAAACTGTCTACGTCTTAAATCATACTTACAAAGGCGTTGTTACACAAGAGGTCACAAAGAGGATGCCAAGAAAGTTGTGATGGAAACTTTGTCTGCCGAACTGCTCCTTCAAGCAGAAAGGGAGATAATGAAGCTGACTCAGAGGAAGGCCTTTGATGAAATAAAACTAGTGGAAGGTGACAAATACCTCAACAAAAGAGAAAGACGACGTCGTTGTAAGGCCACCAATCGTCTCCATCATCTTGACCCCTTCATAGACAGTGATGGCATTCTAAGAGTGGGAGGACGTTTGAGGAGATCTGATATCTCGTTTGAAAGCAAGCACCCTGCTATCTTACCTCAAACTCATCTTACCAAGCTGATCGTATCCCATTGTCATGCAGATGTTGCTCATGGAGGAAGGGGCATGACTATCAATCATCTCAGATCAAAGGGATATTGGATCTTGGGTTGCAGCAACTTCGTCTCGAAATTCATCTCACGGTGTGTGATCTGTCGCAGACTCCGTCAGCCTCCACAAGTACAGAAAATGGCGGACTTGCCAGAGGACCGTATTACTCCCGCCCCACCATTTACATATGCAGGAGTTGATTGCTTTGGTCCATGGTTAATCAAAGAAGGACGTAAAGAGCTGAAGCGGTATGGACTAATCTTTACCTGCATGTCATCCAGAGGGGTACACATTGAAGTTCTGAACACTCTCACTACAGACTCCTTCATCAACGCTCTTAGACGTTTTATCTCAGTGAGAGGCCCTGTACGACAACTAAGATGCGACAGGGGAACTAACTTTGTGGGTGCTGAGGCAGAGTTTAGACGATGTGCTGAATCCAGTAAGGATCAAGTTAAGGACTTTCTTCTGAGAGAAGGTTGTGATTTCATTGCCTTCAAGTTCAATGTACCTGCTTCGAGCCACATGGGTGGAGTGTGGGAGAGACAGATTCGTACCATACGTCAAGTCCTGGATGTACTGCTTCATCAAGTGGGTCAGCAACTAGATGACGAGTCGCTGAGGACTTTGATGTGCGAGGCAGCGGCCATTGTGAATAGTCGTCCGCTTACCACCGAGTTTCTGAACGAACCCACTCATCCCACTCCATTAACTCCTAATCATCTGCTGACTCAAAAGTCGAGGGTCATCCTTCCGCCTCCTGGGAGTTTCTCTCGAGAAGACGTCTACGCGAGGAAACGCTGGCGAAGAGTACAACATTTGGCGAATGAATTCTGGGGTCGCTGGAGGAAAGAGTTCCTCAATCAACTGCAGTCGCGGCAGAAGTGGACCAAGCCACATCGCAACATGAAAGTAGGAGACGTGGTGATTATCAAGGACGATAACGCTCCTCGCAATAGGTGGTCTCTGGGAAGAATCGTTGAAGTATATGAATCTAAAGATGACTACATTCGTAAGGTTAGAATCGCGGTAGGGGATAGGAAATTAGACAATAAGGGAAAACGACATAACCCAGTGAGCTACCTTGATCGCCCTATCCACAAGCTAGTTCTTCTCCTTTCGAATGAAGACCAGGAATAATTCCCAGCCAAGCAGCCAACAGGACTGATTACAAAGACTATTTGACTCGAACTGCAACTGAAAATTTCGAACTTTGGATATTTACCTTTAATTTAAACTCTATCAAGAAATCAATTTAGTGATTTTATGCAAAGTACGGACTGAACTCAAGATTATTGATAAATGATTAATGTATTTCTTTGCTTTGGGCTTCGATAGACCTTGGATGACTGTTTCGAAGAATCCGAACTACGTGTATAATCTTCCATTTTCATACTTCAGGGTCTGACTTTTGAGACTATAAAATTACTGTTTATGTAACCTGTGAGTCTGACTATTACAGACTAGCTTACTTGTCAAGTTATCTCTTATTGATTATGATCAATATGTCAAATTGTATTTATGAAGCATTTATGCATGAGAAGGTCTGAAGTTAAGACTAATAAGATTAGAAGACAAGCAGAATTATATGTCATTTCATTTTTTGAGCAGATTCATATTTTGTCTTGGTTACGCCCCTTTTAGTATGAAGGAAAGCTTAATGAGATGTAACTCCTTTGTTCTATTGCATTTGAAAATTTGATCACTTAATGCTGAAGTAGGTATATTTCTCATTTCCAAGTGCATTGATGAGTGTATTTCCTTACTTATGAAATCAGATTGTAGAAAGGAATTGCTTACATAAGACAGTAAGACATGTAAATTTCTCAAGTGATAGTAGTCATTTGATTGATTTATTTTCTGAACAACATATTGCAAGTTGAATTCGAGCTGAATTCATTTTATTTCACTCTGACTGTATTTGAGTGTGTTAAGTTTATGCACACTTACAGTGATATGTCTGATTTGGCTTTAATCTTCTATCAGCTGTAATATTTTACATCTGATGTTAATTTTTTGATGATGCATATCTTAATGTGGGTACTTGATCTTATGTATATCTCTCAAATTCAAGTAACAGATGTTATACTGTGTAAAATTTAAACAATACAAGACTGATCTTGTGTATTCTGATACTGTTGTTAAATTTGGTACATATAGTCGATTGAACTTTTTCTTTTTAGACGATGATATACATGTAAAGGTAAATTAATTCTTAATTTAAAGGAGCCATGTGGTGAAAGTTCACACCAAATTTCTTTTGCGCTGGAATCATTTGCCTTATTTTCTATGTCATGTTTACCATTGTACAGAAGGATAGACTTTTGTTATAGCACTTCCTTAGGTAGTAACTGACATAGCACCATCTACTGTTCACTTGCTATTCACTAACATGCAGAAGCAGTCATTTTGGTTTTGTTTTGAGGAACAGGAATCCTTTTGTTGACACATCATCGTATAGTTTTTGGTTCCTGAAAATGTTATAAAGACAGGCAAAGAGGTTAGTTTTGTTGTTTATTTAATCATTTTCTTAAATTGTCACATTATAAAGAAGAAAATAGATGGTCAATTATAAACTTCATACAGGTGTTGTGTAATGTACATGACTGTTATATACATGTATTAGGTACAATGTATGCAAGTCTATGATGTTGAGTATGGACATTTAACTTTGAGTTGCATTAAGAATACACATGTACATGAAACTTAAATGAGCGAGTAGTTATAACAGATAGTAAATACTGAAGGTTTTTGATGTGTGTTGAAGTGATGATAGAATGACAGAGATTTATCTTTGAATAATTAAGCTCATATTGTGTCATCAAATGTTTAATAGTCGAAGTATAATAGTTTCTAGTTTTTAAACATAAAGCTATCATTCAGTTGAAAAAGTGAAACAATGATAACCAACATTATTATAGGTAATAAGAATCAATGTACATTTATCATTCCTTCTCCAGAAACTATTATGACTATGAATTTGATATTGTTTTAATGTGCTTGTACTTATGATTCTTTTTATGTATTATTATTCCAACAGTTTTCACGGAATTATGCCTTGATGGAATTATGCCTGAATAGAATTATGCCCAGATGGAATTTATGGAATGCTCGGAATTTATGGAATTAAAAGGCAATGAAATTCCCGTAGAAACCTTTGTCAAGTCTATTCTATCAAAGTCGACCTCATTACAACCACAATAGCGTCACATGTCAGAGCATGTGATGCGAAGAAAGGTTGGCAATATGCACTCTGTTTAGTGAGATTTTACCCAAATTTTAATCGGCATCTCAGAATATGAATATAACGACTTTTTCGGACAGTTATCTCATAACATGTTCAGAAATTACTTACCTTTCGTCTTTCGATGCATTTTCAGTATAACATACTTCGTACGACCAAGGAGGCCTAGTACCTCCTTAGTAAGTTGTACGACGAGTACTTCGCAACTATGAACAAGTCAAATGCTCTCTCAATCAACTCAACACATACCCGTTTGGACTCGATCGTATGATCATTGCGCAATATCTTGAACATGTGCAGTCTTAGAATTCAGACGCTATTTTACCCGTTATGACTGAGAAAGCTTTATCCCTGCGAACTAAGGTATTCGGTGACTTCAGTTTCAGTTTCGGGTCACTATGATAAATTCAGAAGCACTCTTTTTTGTCTTCGAATTTCTTAACCTGCTTGCCTAGTTTAGCTTTGCTACCGAATTTAGAATTTTAGTTCCCTTGTCAAACCAAAGTTCCCCGGTAAATAATTAAATATTTGAGAGCTTCACTCTTTCAACTCCAGTGGAAACTCACTATAACAAGGACATTGGGATCATGAAAATTACCTTGTTATATCGGAGCCCTTATTACGCTTTTCCACTGTATTCGATTGGGCTCTCAATCTCATGGGGAGATTTAAAAAAATGAAGGGCACCCCACCTCCCCCCCCCCCCCACCCCAAGCAAGCATTACACTCGGAGTCAATTTATAGTGAATTGGCTTAATCTTAATGTTTGTTGGCATCTTACTTTTTGTTGCACCTTTTTTTTAAACGCCCACTGGTATCGCCCTGCATTTTCATATTCTTACAAAATAATGTTGGTAAAAGAACGAAATGAAAGGTGCGCGTGTTATATAATAATGTTGCAGCTTCAGAGATTCAAAATGACATTTTCTAAAGGTAGTTTCGGGCAATTTAGAATTTAATAGTGCCTCAGTTTTCTTTATGCTGATAGTTTCGATCAACAGTAAGCCTACATGTTTGTTGGAGAAGAAGAATAGATATAGGCATATATACCACTGATCTCTACGGAAAGATTTTTTTTCCGTAGAGATCAGTGGCCTATATACACACTTTTAAGTGGAAATAATATTTGGTTTTAATAAATAAAGAAAACTGAAATACATAAAAAGCTCTGTATCGTGACCAGCTAATTAAATCGGAGGAATTAAAAAGGCCAAATATATCACTGAAGAATTGATATGAGTGTCGATCGAAGATCAACAGATGCACCGTTTTGCCAACAAGATAGAAATATCTGTAAACGACTGGGGGAAAACACGAATACCGGGATATATTATATCATGGCGTAGATTGTATACTGGGATATTTCATGCTCCCGACATTAGAAAAACATGCATATAGTGTCATTCAATAATAGGCTACAAGCACAGTTTCATAATATCATATGGTAACTATATTTCCATCGTATCTCCCAAAATAAATATACTTCAAACCGCACAAGTTGAAAATGGGGGTTTACGTTTACCATAAACATGGACCATACCATTCAAATGCAGGACTTTTTAATTTTTAACCGAAACATATAATGTAAAAGATAACTATTTTTACAATTTAGTTTTGGACATGAGTAGGCCTATTTAAAAAAAGAAAGAAAACGAACAAGTAACAACCAAATAATACAAAAGAGGAACAAACAAAACAAAACTCCTGAATAGTATGACTTGATCGGATAGTTCTATGATGTTTAGTTATTATTTCCACAATATTATAAATAACTATACCGGTACATTATTTGACCAAACAAAAAATATTATTGTGTGGTTATCAAAAATCATGTAGTGATTGCCGCAATAACCACGTCCAGTAATCCTCGAGTCTCTTCGCAAGCAGATATCGGATTGACTTCCGACAATATTCTGATATAAATAAAATGAAAGGAATTTAATGATTCATTGTCCATTCCATACCATGAAGGACATCAATTACTTATACAGGCGGATGTACATGTTTAGAAACTTTGATCTCCGAGGGAACTTTTCTAAATGCTATAAATTCCTACATATTCAGAATTTCACAAACCTACTGTAGCCTAAATTCTCGGCAACGATTAAACAAAATTTGCCACCGTGTTTTACTGTTTATAATGCTAATTTCATCCTCATTACACATCAAAGACTGGTGTTTATGTGAAGACGAAATCTCAGAGAAAATCACCTTCTTAAAAAGTGCTTCCAATCCAACATAATCACGTTGCTCCAAACAGTCAACGATCTCATCAGAGAAACGGGCTAGAAGGAATGGAGGTATATATGTATTGATCATTAAATTAATTACACGTATTATATTTAGTAGTTATTAAAATATGTATAGCTTACTTGCCTTTCAGGCAAGACAACTACGAAAGCTTTGTCAGTATAGGCTATCAATTACTTGCACAACTGGCTGCTATCTGTTTTACTATTCTCGAAGGTTTAGCAACCTAAAAAAGTTATGAAGTTTGGATTCATGAGGGCCACAACCACTATGAATCTTCGTTTGTCAGTAACTGACGCTATTTCTCTGATAGTTTTTCTGAGAGATGTGAACGATTAACATCGTAATGCCAAGCTTTGGTACATTCAAACCCTCCACCGAAGCCCGTATTCGATTAGTTTCCGAATCAGCGTGTGTATTTCTCCCTTAAAAACACACACAAATTCAGTGTGATATATATGCAGCGGAAATCACGCACCATATCGAATAGTGCAAGCTAACATGAGTGTGATCACTATAATTACAGATCGAAGAACAATATGGTCGGTTATATGAGTTTTCTCACCATTGTTACGCGCGCGCGTATTTGAAAAGGTTGCGCGCTATCGGTTCGGTCTCGATGGATGAGAGAAAACGTTTGGCAAACCGCGGGAAGCCAACAGTAAGCTATCGGGAGGCTAACGGGAGGCTAACGGGAGGCTACCGGGAAGCCATCGGTTCGCTATCGGGAGCGAACCGAACTTAGCGTTTCGGGAAGCTCCCGCTTCCCGTAAAGCTCAAGAGTTAACGGTACGGGAAACGGGACGTCCCGATGCCAAAACTTTTAGACGGTAGTGTATTCTGCTTCTTTAAAGCACACATCTTGATTTCAAATGAACTTCACCGTCCAATAAATCTTAGTTGAAGGGGATTCAAATTTATAAAAATGGGGTACCTGGCCCACATGGGGGGGGGGGGGTGGCTCAGGGATAGCACCCCTTAAGTGCCCCAATCTTTTATTTTTCACCCGAACTGAAAATTTTGTCCAGATAATTGCGCAATGCAGGCGAGACTGCCCTGGGCATTTCCCTTGTTTTCCTTCCATGGCAGAAGTAGATAAGCTTAATAGATTTTCATATTCATGGTTTTGTTTTATATTACACTAATACAGTCATATTCATTTTTGGAGGACTTGCTATAGAAAATACATTTAGATGGATTACCCCAAACTTGTCAGTACCAGAACACTATACAAAGAGGTAGTCCAAATATTAATCTGACATAAAGTTTGCTACAATTCCAAAGTGTAACAAAAAAGGGGGTGGGCAAAATATCCATATCAATTTTGATCCATGTACATGTATTTCAGTGAGGAAGTCACTTCATTGGGGCCCTAATTGATAATTTGTGTGTGTGTGTGTGGTTGTTTTTTTTTTGGGGGGGGGGGCAGGGGGTGGAGGTTCGGACATGGAGTGTCAAATGTTCCTTTTCCAACCTCTTCTTAATTTGTAAATTTTATGATTTTGATTTTGATATGATACTACTTGCACAGTATTCTGATGTCACTCGTTACAGTGGTTATCAATTAATTTTTAGTGAATGAATTTGTAGTTATTTGTGAGGAAGCAAAATGAGCAAGAAAAAAAGGGACACATTTTCTTTTAAATTAAGATTTTTGGAAAGATGCAATATTTTTTATGCATACATAATCCATTCATTTGTACATGTATATTTGATGACATTTCAGATCGAATTCAATTCATAACAAGAATGGCTTTCAGTTTTGTTTATTGAGGATTACTCGTATCTATTCTGTAGACCTTGTCTATTAGAAGATATGTACACCCTGTTTCTTCTTTTCATTTTGAAGTTAGGCTCCATGGTCTTTGCTAAAACATCACTGTATTGATAGGTTGGTGAGCTGAAAATTTGTGAGGAAATGTCCATACATGTAATTGATGAGGTTTTAACATCGATTGATGATGTTTTACCTTGCAATAATTTTCTTACTTACATGTAACTGGAAATTCTCATATCATTTTTTGTTTGTTTGGACCTTTGCCTGAGGGGGGGGGACTATCCCTTGCCCCCTTCAGATATGTTAGTGGGGGTCATATTGGCTCCTGGAAAAAGAACAAGTTGTTTGCTATATTTCTTGGCAGGCCTGTTAACCCATTGACTACTGACATTTCTTATTCCTATAGATTTATAGGGCACACCCAGTTCCAGTAAGCAATGGGTAAATATGCATGTGTTATAACACAGAATTATCTGTTTCTAAAAGTTATTTTAAACCCCTTTTCACAAGTATTATTGTTATAGTGTGTAATGTGTATGAAGAAGTTTTTCAGTTCTCTGTAGTTATCTTTATCCTGAACGACTGTAGGCCCAATCTCCATATTTATTAGGAAAAATTGGTTTGAATATTCAGCCAACATTTGATTGAGGCTGCATAAATGATGAAACATTATTGACGACTAATATACTGAAGAGAATGATTTGGAAACAGTTGCACTGGTTTTCAGTTCAAATGTACTTGTAGCATTCAATGTTGCTGTGATCTGATCAATAATAAGAAAATAATATATAGCTTCCAATAAAGTAGGATGGAAATAGAACAACGAAAAATACTTTCAAGAAACAAGTAAAGAGTGCCGTCCTCTGCAAATATGAAACGCAAGGTTGATAATTGTCAATTGCAGACATGCCAACCGTTCAGTTTTTAACGGAACCATCCTGTTTTTGAAGTTTTTAGAACCATAAAAAACGGAACATTCCGATTTTTGGAAAATAGTATTAATACTAGACCTGAGTCAAAACGTTTAACCGGCGGTTAAACGAATGCAAGAAGGAAAACCCTTCAGCATTTCCCAGTTTCCTTTAACCGTTTTTTGTTAATGCAACAAGTCCTGATTTTGTTTTTGTTGGTCTTATAATGTTTAGATCGGCGTGTTGACGCTGATATATTTTGATTAACCATTTTTTTAATGCAATTGTTACACGAGTGCTGTATTTTTTTTGTTAATTCTTTCAATATTTGGATCGTTAACGCCAAATAACTCATTCCATGTTTCAATTCACTACCCCCGTCGATTTTTTTTATGAGTCAGTGTCAATCTATTTTCAACTGTCTTTTCCGTCAATGCAATGAAAGTTACAATATTAGTACTCTTTCTTCCCCATTTATAATCGACTCTCGTCTCGTAAAGTAAATCGTTTCACTGCTGTTTCGTTAGCGGTTCATATATCGTGAAGACGACCCGCCAAAATTATTTTCATCGTCAGGTAATTGATAATTTGTCAAGTAAATCGTTTCACTTCTGTTTCGTTAGCGGTTCTTTTTTCTTGAAGATGACCCGCCGAAATTATTTTCATGGTAGGTAAAGAATTAATTCCTCAAGTAATTTGTTTCACCTCTGTTTCCTGGAGTTACTGGACCTCCTGCCAATGTACGTTCCATTTTCTGAATTCCAAATGTTGGCAAGTATGCAATTGCATATTTTTGCCTGCAGCCTCAGGCTCATTTCATGTTTATTGTTATTTTGTTATGCATACAAACAAATCACATAGGCTTAGTAACGAGTCATTTTCATTTTCATCTTAATTGTCAGGCTGCTTGAATTTGTGTATCTTTACTTATCATTCATGATGTAGAGTACCTTCTTTCTTCTCTTCATGACTCACTTTGACCTTTCACCCCATCTCTCTCTTCCTGCTCTCTATTTCTATCTCATGTTATTCTAATTTTCGCAGTAAATTTGGATTATTGAATATTTTTGAATGCTATTTATAAATGTATGTATAGTGATGTTTTTTGGACATCTCCATCAAGCTCTTAGAGCTTACAATGATCCATTCATGTCCATTACTTACATGATTATATCATGTAACTGATGATACATGTATATATGATTATGATGATGAAGTGTATATATAAATAAATAAAATCAGAACCAAAATTAAACAAAAATATACACTGCAGCATATTCACAGTGCATGATCACCCAGCCATTCACATGTCGTGACTGGAAGTGGACTTTGTACTCATACATGCATTTTTTTACTCAGTCGCAACTTGATCATTCGTTCCAATGCAGAGCGAGTGCATGTACGTAGAGCATATTAATATTGTAAACTGTAATTGTTAGAGAAGTGTGGCGTCTTTATGAGAATGGACTAACTGTTTTTGCCGCCATTTTTATTTACGCATTTGCATGTGTACAAGGATTACAGCATGAAGGCTGTTTGTTGTATTTTCATGACAAAAATCAGCTTGAGGGACTAGTCACAATGTTATTTCTTGTGTTCCAATGCTTCTGATGAAAGTATCAAAATATCTTGTGAATTTCTATTGAATGATGTGCATCCTGTGCCTATGGATTCAAGAGTGATTTATTCCCTACAACTTGTAATAAACCAGGATCATCCAATCATCTTCTAAAGGTAAAGAGCAAGTAGACTAATCTAATATGAAACGAATATGATTATTTGAAATGTGAAAAGAAATAGGCCTATTAGTTGGTTTCTTCATCTTGTGATTGAATGCATGTGATCACAAATCTCATGCATGTAAATGTCAGCTGAACTCGTGTTGGTGTGTGGCTACATGTATATGTATACACATTTAGTAGGAGTCAGATCTGTCATGTTTCTAATAAACATTTAGTGGCATAGTCACTAAAATGAACATACTAACATAAAGAGAGGCAATGCTTGGCCATTACAGGCTCACATGTTAAATTGAAGCTAGCAAGGTGCCTGACAAAATATCTAATGAGGAAGTGCTTAAGAAGGCATGTCTCAATCCCGGGGGGGGGCACTCACGTATATTGGTGGTACGGGGACGTGCCGCTTTGATGACCCCCTTTTTCAGACCCCGATTTCCGTTCTCTAGATACTCAGTTCCGCTCAGGAGCCGCTCAGCCCCGCTCTGAAGACCCCCGTTATGAAACATATCCGTTCGCCGAGAGCGTGGCGGAGGCAGTGGTCGCTCGACCTGGTCTCGCGCCCTAGGCCCTTTCGTCGCGCGAGCCTTGAAAACTGCTCCAGCTAGCTAGCTACTAGCGCTACACGGCGCGGGCGCGGCCCCCGGCGCGGCCCGTCCCGAGATCCTGCGATAGCGAAGGTGTACCGCCGATAAAGCGAGGTTAGTTTTGTAGTTCCCTAGACCCTGTTTTTCACTCTGCCCAATAGATCATAGTTCCCAAGACCCCGTATTTTACACCTTGAAGTCAGTTCCTTAGACCCCCTTTTCGGGGATTCGTGAGGCACACCCCCGTCAAAATATAATTCGAGTTCCCCCCCCGGGGTCTCAATACAGTTTTGTATAGGAAAGACATCTCCAGTTTTAAGAGCAGGAAGACAGCATATCAAATACAAAATGATGGACCCCTTCATAAGGCTGACTGGCAAAAGTAGTACCCACGTTCCAAACAACAAGATATTGAATTAGATGAAGAGCCTTGATCTGGAACAGACATGGCATACATGTACATCAAGATGGAGCAAGCAAGTAGCATAAAAATAAGTCTTGTGCTGAAAAAAATAATTCAATTTTAAAGGTAATAGATAGTTTCGGGAAGCCCTCAAAAAATTTTCGTGAGATTTCTTTGATTTTACTTCATAAATAGCAGGGTACTAACATAACTAATATGCCGTGAAGTTTTTTCCTCCTCAAGTGAAATATTTATCAAATGAGAGGTGAAAAGTAATAAAAATCCCTGGCCCAATAAAGAGGGGATGTAAATTCAAACAACGGCCACACACATTACTCACATGAGGATTGCTGTGTGTTATAGAATAAACTACACATAGTGCGAAGCGCTGGGTTTATTGTGTGGGGAACCTTCGGGTGGATATGGTCTTAGCGTGAGGTAGTACGTGAAAAGCCGTTACAGATATTTACACTAAAATTTGTTCGAAATAGTGAATGGAATGTTGAATAACTTCGTACATGTGTCTATGATAAAATGAGAATAGTATGTGACTATGTTAGATAAGTTTCTTGCCAGTATGATTTTTGCTACCGAGACTGTCTATGAGCTTTAATTCAATTCAATTCATTTCCTCTTACTGGCATAAAGTTTACTTTACACGATAAAAACTACTTTCGAAAAATAAACTCACGACAATTTCGATAGCCCTGTCTATCACCTTTAGAAATGTGCGAACATTACAATTGCGTATTACGTAATCCGAACAAAATTTCTATGGGCAGTACAATAGGCCTTTGAAATTGCCCTTGAATTTATTTTTTGAAAGTAGTTTTTATCGTGTTACTTGAGGCTGCAGCTCAATGTAATGATAGTGGCATATGTATGGTATATGTTCATGGTCATGATTACTGCAAAAAAGGATGTGAAATATTACAATCAAACACATTTCAGCCGTGTTTTGGTAAAAGGTCATATTTCTGCCTTACTATGATAACTAAAAAGCCAAGAAAATCGGCCTTGAAGTTTTGGCATTTTCCTTGACTTAGAAGTTATTAAACTTTAGGTTGGCAGTCAGTTTTCTTCTAGAATGTTGTGTACACTTCAAATTTTATTAGGTGGTCTGTCGAAGACAGACTACCTCTTAATTTCGTCAGAATTTTCTTTCTTTATTTATTTATTTCTTTATTTTTATTTTTCCACCACTTTCTTGTGAGCGTGATTACTCAAATTCGGTTAACTCATTATTCATCAAATTTCAATCAATTATCAGGCATATAATGGTCAAGTGCCCGAAACTTTTTCAAGGTCATCAAGTCATCGTGACGTCATCCAGGCGCCATTTTGTGAAATCACATTATCAATCATATCTTCATAACCAGTCATCAAAAATGAACCATATTTAATACACATGAACTTCAGGTCAAGGGTCAATGTAACATGTCAGCAAAATCCACGTGCACGTCATGACGCGCACGTACGCGCGCGTCAAAATTTAAAAATACCCAAAATCACTTTTTAATCAAATTAGAGTACGGTTCAGGATATTTTAAGCATTTCAAAATTTTTCGTCCGTGCGCGTCCGCGCGCGTGTTATGCGCGTGCACAGCTCGTACAGAACGTAAAAACGCAGTTTTTTCGCATGGTATCTATTCCTGACACTATTCTTGACAATTTCCAACTATTTACAGTCATTCTCGACTTTCCATAAGGCCACACGCGCGCGTCAAACTTAAAAATCCGCGCGCGCGTCAATGGGGAATATAATGTAAGAAGTGCTAAAAAGATGCCTATCTAGGATCCGCCATAGCTCGTCAGAATGGCTGGGGACCCCCAAATTTTATTAAATATTCTGAAAGCCTGTAAGATGTAAATCTGAATTCATGAAAAATTTTGTCCAAAAATACGTTGTGACGTCATCATATTTGCATATCAACTGAATAAAATGATTTTGAAAAAATGACGTCATAATTTTTGTATTCATTTGACAATATTTCACTCATAGTTGGTCGATTTTCTTCCAAATTTTGATATGTTGTAGCTGAGACAATTCTCTACAAGATCAGTTACACGATTGTTCATTTTGACAAAGGAATCATGGTGTATTTTTGCGATTAAAAGAGGCATGTCAATTTTTCTCATTTTGCGTGTATTCTCTATGGGAGATGACTTTTTCTCAAATCTTGATTCTACATTCCCGTCTTCTTTGAGCAGTATCTTTGTAATTTCTGCTCGATTTTTTTCCAAATTTGAATATGTTATAGCTGAGACTATAAGCTTTCACAAATGTGTCCTCCAATTTTTGATCAGATGTCGGGATCATGCCCATTTTTTAACTACAAAATGTCATTTGAGAATCCCGTTTTTCGTCTACGTGTTATCTCTATTGGAAATATTTTGGTCCATTGGTAAAGCACTTGCCTCCCATTCCGGCGACCCAGGTTCGATTCCCGGTGGGTCCATTTTTTTTTTTTTTTTTTTTTTTTTTTTTTGCCTTTCATTCTACCATCTTCTTCGACTATTATAACATATACCATCACAAACAATGTAAAAAACTGCCTAATTTTGCGTGTTATGTCTATTGAAAGTAGCGTGCAGTAGTTTGTGTAGAATCTCATTCCCTGTCGTGTATTAAAGCTAAGGGGATAATCTTCCACATGTCCTGCAATATCAAATCGTCCAGTTCGTTATCCCGATTTCTCCAAATCGGCTCAGTCTATTTTCTTCATATTTTCGTCAGTCATCAGTCCTAATAAGGTCAAGTTCCAACATCTTTTTCAAGGTCATCAGGTTATTGTGACGTCATCCAGGCGCCATTTTGTGAAAATCAACTTATGGTCATATGTTCATAACGAAATGTCATTTCTCTTTCATATTTGGCATGGTTAAAGCTAAAATCAATCCGGTCAATTTCAGAAAATTAGACGCGCGCGGACGTACGTGTCCGCGCGTCAGTGCGCCCGAAACAGTGAAAAATGCCACCCCCGATAACTCCCAAACGAGGAGGTCAATCTTTCTCAATCTTCCCATAGTCATCACATCTGCACCAAATATCAGGCACACAAAAATTCACATTCATACCTCAATTCGTTTTTTTTTTTTTTTTTTTTTTTTTTAAGTGTAGACGTCGTTTTCTTGTCCATCTTTTCCTTAATTTCTCGTCCATCCTGACTTCTACAACAAAACTAATGGCTGAAACTTCAAGGAAATGCCTGTCCATTTTACTTCCAATTTAAAATTTCTTCAAATTCGTGTATTTTTTCCTCCCATTGACAAATGAAAAAACGGAAAATCTCATACTAATTTACCGAAAACCACCCAACACCCCCCTTTTTTGCGGGGCTGATTACTTAAAAACGGAATATTGAATCTTTATGAAGGTTGGCACAGACATGAGGCTTGGTAGGACAATTATGCTGTGAAAATCACAAGGTCATGATGTCATTATAACTTTATCCAGGTGCCATTTTCTGAAAATCGACTTATGGTCATGTATGGTCATGTATGTTAATAACGAAATGTCATTTCTCTTTCATATTGCGGATGGTCAATTTCACTGTCATCACATATATATGACCATCTTATCATTGTCGTCGACCCTACCATGATCACTATCTTGCCCAATCATCATCATATCTTACATAAGAATTTACCAGTTCAAGACAGACCACCTAATTCGTCTTCAGTGACGAATTAAATTTCTAGTTATCTGATAATTTTCTTGTCTCCAGCTTCCCAAAATCTTTTTAAATTAATGGTTTTATTCACATACACCTTTTTGCCTAGTCATATTTACGGGTACTGCAACCCATTTTATTCGGCAGAAGGGCGTATCTGCAGATACATCGTGAAAATTCTTGTGCTTTGCTATCGATTAATTTGGCAATGTATGAGTGATTGTTAAGGCAGAAAGACGTATCTATAGATACGCCCTTCTGCCAAATTAATCGATAGCAATGTACAAGTGATTGTTAAAGCAGAAAGGCGTATCTATAGAGTATAGATACACCCTTCTGGCAAATTAATCATGAGCAATGCTCTTGTGTGATTGCTTACGCAGAAAGGCTGATCTACAGATACACCCTTCTGGCAAATTAGTCAATTCCATTGTTATTGTGATTATTTGGGCTGAAAGGTGTATCTTTAAAAAAATGAGACCAAACTCATTTAAAATGGGCAATACTAAGTATCAACATCAATGCCTTCAACGGTCAGAAAATTCCCTTGCATAGCTGCTCATTACAGATGCACACACAAAATTTGAATGAAAATGAAAAGGAGGCGAATTATATTATACAGCGGATTGACTGCTGTACTTCAAATGGAAACAACTTACTATATTGTGAATACTTTGGCAGAAGGGTGTTACTAGAGATACACCTCTTTACCCCCCGAACACTTAGCAGGAGAATAATTTGGCAAAAGGGTGTATCTACCCTTCTGCCAAAATTTTCCAATACTCTACCCTTGTACTGATTAATTTGGCAAAAGGGTGTTTCTAGAGATACGCCCTTCTGCCCAGTTTTCAAGAACTCTACCTGTGTATTGATTACTTTGGCAAAAGGGTGTTTCTAGAGATATGCCCTTCTGCTCAGTTTTCAAGAACTCTACCCGTTTATTGAATAATTTGGCAAAAGGGTGTATCTAGAGATACGCCCTTCTGCCCAGTTTTCAAGAACTCTACCCGTCTATTGATTAATTTGGCAAAAGAGTGTTTCTAGAGATACGCCCTTCTGCCCAGTTCAAGAACTCTACCCGTCTATTGATTAATTTGGCAAAAGGGTGTTTCTAGAGATACACCCTTCTGCCCAGTTTTCAAGCACTCTACCCATGTATTGATTAATTTGGCAAAAGAACTGTTTCTAGAGATACGCCCTTCTGCCCAGTTTCCAAGAACTCTACCCGTCTATTCATTAATTTGGCAAAAGGGTGTTTCTAGAGATACGTGTATACCCTTCTGCCAAATTTTTGAACACTCAGTCAGTGTAAATTCACAGATGTATCTACAGATACGCCTTTTTGCCAAATCAAGAGGAAGAAAATTGCTCAATGAATTATTAGAATTGGCTAAATGAAAATTTCAGCCTTGAAAGCCTACAAATGGAAAAAAAAGAAGATATTTTTCACTCTTACACCCTTGTACCAAAACACAGCCAGCTATCAATTCATATATTGCACACTGATACAAGATTCACTGTTCTATAAATTCATGAAAATTCATGAAATGAAATTGGTATGAAATTGATGACAACTTTTTTTTCCAAGCAGATATTTTGGAAACAATAGCACTACAAAGTACTGGCAATTTGAAAGGCCGAAATACTATGTGGATGCTATGACTATCGATACAGGGCACTCCCATTATCACAAGGGTCTCATGACCATCAATGTTTCCCACATGATAACAATCTTTCAATTTAAGCAACGATAAAGAAAAAAATAAAATAAATATATGCTCATATCTTCTTTGTTTAATATTGTTTTAAATGCATCCATATTAACTTTCCCCAGACAATATCAGCGATCAATAAATTGGAGGGGGGGGGGGGCGATGTTGTGACATTATTGCAAAGAATACTCCTATGAAGTTATGTGGACAGGATTTGATTTTGATATACCAAATAACACATATTTGCCATAGACTTCCGCCTTGGTGCCTGGCATTAAAAAGAATGTGTCAGACTCTCTACTATCGCTCCTAAAGGCTCATTTTACAAATGCTGCATTAAATTTTGGCAGTTTTTTTTTAATTAAGTGAATGGCAAACGCAAGCAACAAAATCCTAAGGCATATTCACATATCTCTCTGTTATAAGATACAAAAATGTGAATTTTATTAAACTTTTACGTCATAAAAACATGCTGCAGTTTACCGTGGCATATTGGAACAAACCATGAGAGTTAAATAATTGAAAAGTTACTTGTTTAAAATTGCAATTCATAAGGACAAGAATATGAATTAATATAATCCTTATTTTGACCTCTACAGCATGTTCCAGAATTTATGCAGAAGCCACTCATCATTCAGAATGCCAGTCTCTCTCTCAGAATGGAGGGTACGGATTGGGACCTATGTCCCACGTATGCCTGTCATCAAGACTCTGGGTGATGATTGGGAGAGCAAGGTGGATTCATCAGAGAAAAAAATGGGCTCTACAGCAAGGACAGACCACCAGACATCAACAGACAAGACACCCTCTACACCTGAGAAAGATGACAGCTCTTACAGAGAGAATAATGAACAAAAGACACAAACTACAGCAGACCAGAACATAGGCACACCTTTGAAAGAGTCTAAGAAGAGGAAACGTCACAACCGAAAGGTATTAAAAGTCACCTGTAATCAAGTACAAATGAGAAACCATGTACTCATATCCTTTACATGTGTATTGTTGAAGAATAATAGGGTTGTTGCATGTAGATTCACATTTCACTTCCGACATTTATAGGGGCAGTGATTACTTGTCATGACCTGGGAACGCAACATTTGAGGAAACTGAGTGACCAAGAAGGGAAGAGGCAGTAAGGGTACAACCAACCGCCCCATTTTGAAGAATTTGCATTTTGCAATATAAAAACTTTGCATTATAGTGCCGCTCTTGGTAAATTATAGTCATCGTTTTGTGAAATTTTGCATTTTGTAAATAGGAACATTTCAATTTAGAGCACTTTATCAAAGTCAATCATAATGTCAATACCTTTTCTCTGTTCTCCTAATTTGGTTAGGCATACGCCCAACACTCTAAAAACAATCTAGTCAAATATGACTAGAACCTAGTCATTTTTTTCTAGAATAACTATTTCCACGAGCACCTGCACTAGTCAAAATTATCAGAAAAATCTAGTCAAGTATTTTGACGAGAAGTCTAGTCAAAGTCTATGATTAGGGGATCTGGTCAAATTTGACCAGGTTCTAGTCAGTATGATCTGGAAATCCTAGTAAAGCATTTTGACTAGAAATCTAGTCATGTCTGTGACTAGGGAATCCAATGAAATTTGACCAGGTCCTAGCCAAAATGATTTGGAAAAATCTAGTCAAGCATTCTGACTAGAAATCTATTTAAAGTCTATGATTAGGGATCTAGTCAAATGTGATCAGAAGCTTGTCAGTTTGGCACTCTCGTCATCAAAATGATCCAGATAATCTCGTCAATCACACAACAATTATGAATGCTCTGACACACGATAGAAAATTTCACTGATGAATCAAATTTTATTCCAATACAGAGAAAATCGTAAAGTACAGTCATCTAAATATTCAACATGAATATTCAAAACAAACAAAATATTATTGTACAGTTGTTTTACAATGAATATACCGTACTGATTCTTGGAAGGGGGATACCAGGGGGAGATGGATGAGGAAAAAAGAGAGATAAAGTGAGAAAGGAAGGGGGATAGAAAACAGGAGGAAAAAGAGAACTTATGATGACCCATACTCAGAAATTCATCGTAAATCCAAGTGCCAGTCATGCTGCAAAAGTTTGAAAATTCATCCAAATTACAAGTTAAATGTTTGGCAAAGGTTTCAATGGTTGAAACATAATGATGTAGGACATCCCATATGCACCTAGGGAGAAAGGACTGCTAAGCCAGGATGCCTAAAGAAAATGATGTGTAGCGATAATAGTTATCTTCCCCAAGAACTAATGACATTTCCCCCCAGCACATTGGAACCACAAGAATTCCCCCCCCCCCCCCAGTTCTGTGTCCCATGACCCTCCCTCTTACCAAAACTCCTATAGGCACTCCTCTTTTCCCACATTGACACAAAATCACATTTCGGAGACAACAAAGTGTCTTGTTTTTTGCTCATTCGCAAGATTTAGAAACGGGATGGTTTTAGACAGAAAACACCCTCATTCTAGGGCAGTGATGTGACCAAATATCCTCATATTTGGCAGTGAGGTTACCGAATATACAATTTACACATATATTATATCTAGTGTATTTTGATGACGAAATAAGATTTCTACCATGATAAAGTGCATAGGCCTATATTTTAATTTTGTGCTCTTTCTCTTCGCTCGCTCAAAATGTAGAAACAGCCCTTGTCCCATCCAAGATAATTTAAACAGAATATTATAATGAATGAAAAACTGTTTATAAACCTCTGGACCTCTAACCAGTCAATGGTTCAATCCACAGTTAATTGGTTTGGGAGTTTCACCGTACTCTACCAAAGTTAGACCAATTTGCCAATTTGGCTAACATTATTTTTTGATATCTTAATCACAGATTTTGTGCCCACAGCCCCAAAATCAGTAATAAAGCGAAAAGGTTTACAGGAATACCAGTGAGCAGTCAAATGTTTTCGGAGATCAACAGAATTTTCTATCTATAGAAAATTCTGTTTATCTTCTTATTTCACCATTTTAAGCCTGGGTATAAGAAATACATCAACATAGGAAGCACAGGCAAACAAGGTCATCTTCATCTCTGATGAGGAGGTTCATCATCATCTTAAATGAGGGGTGGCTCCAAGGCCTGTGGGGGAATTTTGTTTTTACCCCAAATGATGTGTCCAAAAAGTCCTTATTTAGTGGGGTCTACTTTTAAAGTTGATTAAATAATCAGAAAATATATGATTACATTGTTAAATTTAGTGTAAAAAACGGCCATTTTTTAAAGGTTCAAAACGGCTAAATCTTGGGTGTGTCAGGGGGCTCCACCCAGTATCTGAAATACATATCGCGGTACAACATTATTAAGCCATTTTAGTTTCAAGAAACTGCAGAAATTAAAATATTTGCCAATTAGAATTGAAACGCAAATGATTCATAATTATTCATGATGTTTGAAAACATTTTCTTTTTTCCAGAATTAAAGTTACGAACTGATCATATTCATGTGAATAATGAAAGAGCTTGATTCATACATTTTCATAAATATTCATTTGTCTACGACATTCCTGGGGGCATTCACTGGTTGAACCATATTTTGTGGGATGTTTTCGCTCATTATCGCATGGGAGGTGGTAATTATAGATGCAAGTCAGTCCCGGCGATGCTCATTGACCTAGTTCAGTGATTCTCTCATTAACATTTCAAAATGGTCCCTCTCAGAAAGTGAGCGGAGCAAACATACGTGGTGCATGCAGGTAACATAATTTGCACTGATCAATACAATGGATGTTTTGCACTCTACAAAGTGTACTGGGGACTCCGAATGAAATGTAGACTAGTTCAGAATGCCTTATTCAAACTACAAGACTATAAAGCTTCATTTGATTTGCTTTAATAAGAGATCAAGTGGGCTAGGTGTTTAATAGGCTATTATAATACAGGGGGGTGTTTCATAAAGCTGTGCGTAAATTACGAACGACTTTACGCATGACTGGTGATATGTTCTTGTGCTAAATGAGATATCCCAGATTTTCCCTGGTGTTTTAACATCTGGGACTGAATTTCCAATAACCCTAACCAATTTTGACAAATTATAAACTTTGCATTCAGATGCTTGTTTAACAGCAAGAATTTTAATCCACAAAGATCGGATTTCAACTTTAGCTGATGGGAATCAAAATGATTGAGAATCTGATTAGCACCCAAGAACAGGTACCAGTTGTGCGTAAAGTCGTTCGTAACTTTACGAACAGCTTTATGAAACACCTCAGGTTTTTGTGTCTAATGGAGTCATTTGTTCTGTGTCTCTCTCTATTATAATACAGGATTGCCTAGTGACAAACTATTACATTAACCTGTGAAAAGCTATATAATTCTTTTTCAATAGTAGAATGCAAATTGGATGTATTAGGCATTGTTAAGTTGGACAAACATTTTGGCTCGCCCAATTTAACAACACTTACAATTGTAATGTATGCAAACTGCATTCTGACTATTTAAAAACAATTTTTCAATTCAATTCAATTCAATTCAATTTCGGTTTTATTAAAAAGACTCAGCAAAAAGTTCGAAGACTAACAGTGTGAGTTTACAATTTTTAAAAACATATAAATATAAATATAAGTACTAAGGTGAAAAAAATCACAGACAAGATAAGTAATTTATACATATTAAAACTATACAACTTCGTAAAAAAAAGAAAATATACATTACAATCTGAAACAGCGCTCCTACCGCGACCCAGCACGCATGCTCACTCCTGAAGACCTAACCCCCGCCGCGTCCCACCGATCCGCCAAGTCAGCGCCCCCACCGCAATCCGCCGACGAGCACGCAAACTTCAACAACCTGGAAGCACTGAACCGATTAAGTTCAGCGCCTCCAGGCGATCAAAGCACGCAATCGCGCAAGCGGACCACCACAGGGGCAACCAACCCAAAGGAGCATATCGAACGCGGCAGGAGCTAGGCAAGCTTAAAAAATGGGGGAGAAAAAGAGCATGCCTGTCGAGCCACAGCAAAAGCACTAACCCAAAGGAGACAAGTACACATGAGAAAGAAATAGCAAAATGACAATAATCATGAAGGCAGGAAAATTGCACTGGCACACACAAAGCTAGGCCGGAACACCACAAATACATGTATGCAAAAGCATAAACATACTTGTCGTGTATTGGACATTTTTTGAACATTTCAAGAGACAAGGATCAATAATCATTAATCATTAATCATTCATGCAAACTGTGTTTTAAATACAATGCCAAAAGAGCTGTAAAAACGAGTGTCAACGGTGAGAAGAGAGACACAGAGCTCGCTAGAGAGAGAGAGAGAGCCGGGGAGTACAGGGGAAAGGGAGTAGAAAAGAAATAGAAAGATGAGAGGAAAGGAAAGAAAGGGATAAAGAAAGGCAGAAAGAAGAAGCAGATGACACTCGTAACAGCAAAAATTGGAAACTTACTAGCACAGATATTTATAATTGCATGCATATTGCAAAAACAAAACCACGGTTGCTGTAATTGTGATTACTCTACAAAAAAAGGAATGTGGTGAAAAGCCAAGACAGGAAAGATTGAGAAGGGTGAGATGGTGGAGAGAGAAAAAGAGAGAAAAGAAGTTAAAGAGAGAAAGAGAGAGGGATAAAGAGAAAGAGAGAGGGGGAGAGAGGGGGAGAGAGAAGTATGAAGGAGAGGCCACATCCAAGTAAGTAAACATTGCAAACAATTATTGTCTGTAAGTGTAAAATTGCTGGTAAAATTGCACATAGAGTCTGCAAGTGCAGACAGCAACCAGGAATGTGATGAATTCCTTAAGAGGAGAAAAACTGAGAAAAGGAAAAGAAATACAGGAGAGAGAAGGATATACGAAAAGAGGAGACGAAGGGAGAGAGAGAGAGAGAGTTGAAATAACATCACATCCAGGTAAAGGACATTGCACATCAGCAGTAATCATGTATATGAATACATTGACAAAAATTGCATAAGTATGAATTGCACAAATATAGATATGTTGACAGAATAGTTGAATAACACAACATTTGTCTACTAACTGTTCTCCTACAGGTAAGTAAACCTTGCAAATAATTATTGTTTGTAGATGCAGATTGACAAAAAAGTATAGATGAATGCATCAATTGGGATAAAAAACCAAGTACCATATTAATAATGGATTTTTTTTTTTTTAAATTGCACACTACAAAAAAAGGAATGTGGTGAAAAGCCAAGACAGGAAAGATTGAGAAGGGTGAGATGGTGGAGAGAGAAAAAGAGAGAAAAGAAGTTAAAGAGAGAAAGAGAGAGGGATAAAGAGAAAGAGAGAGAAAGAGAGAGGAGGAGAGAGAAGTATGAAGGAGAGGCCACATCCAAGTAAGTAAACATTGCAAACAATTATTGTCTGTAAGTGTAGAATTGTTGGTAAAATTGCACATAAAGTCTGCAAGTGCAGACAGCAACCAGGAATGTGATGAATTCCTTAAGAGGAGAAAAACTGAGAAAAGGAAAAGAAATACAGGAGAGAGAAGGATATACGAAAAGAGGAGTCGAAGGAAGAGAGAGAGAGAGAGAGAGAGAGAGTTGAAACAACATCGCATCCAGGTAAAGGACACTGCACATCAGCAGTAATCATACATGTACATATGAAAACATTGACAGAAATTGCATAAGTATGAATTGCACAAATTGTTGACAGAATAATTGCAACCAAGTATAGTAATAATGTTTTTTTTTTTAAAGTTGCACATGGAGTCTGCAAGTGTAGAATGTGATGAATTAAAGGGTAGAAAAACTGAGGAGAGATGAAATAAAGAGAGAGAAGGATAGAGTAAGAGAGGAGATGAGAAAGAGAAAGAGGAGAGAAAGAGGGAAAGAGAAAGAGTAAAGAATACATCACATCCAGTAAAGGACAATGCACATCAGCACATAATCACAGAAAATTGCAAATAACAAATTTATCTACTGACTGTTCATCTACAGGTAAGTGAACATTGTAAGTAATTGCCGTCTGCAAGTTTAGACTGCATGCTGGAAAAAAAAAAAAAAAGGGTATATTACATGTATACATAAATTAATTGGGAAGAAGGTTCAAGTACAATTATGATTGGGAAAGGAAAAATTGCACATAAAGTATGTAAGTGTACTTAGTGTGACCAACAAAAGGGAAAGTGATGACTTTGCTAAGAGGAAGAAAACTGAGAAGATGGAAAGAAAAACAGAAAGGGAGAGGATACATGAAGTAAGAGAGAAGGAGATGAAGAAGAGAGGGAGAGAGAAAGAGAGAGAGAGAGCAAAAGAAAGAAAACAAAAACAAAAACATCACATCCAGGTAAAAAAACATTACAATCAGCAGTAATCTATGAATACACTGACAGAAATTGCAAATTACACAAATGCTTCTACTGACTGTTCAAAGTTCTAACAAAATAAGGAATGGGAGAATTACGATATCTATCAGTTCTCATCATAGGCAGGGACAGATCAGGTGCATTTCTCAGGGTACGACCACAATCACTAACTCTGCACGCAGGCAGGAGATGTCGATGCATCCTAGATCTAAGAAGAGATTGGGCAAATTTAAGGGAGAGGGCAAAACGTCTCTCTTTAAGAGAGGAGACGTTAAAAACTGAGAGCAATTCATTGTAAGATCTATTGTCAGGATATGCGATTATCTTGAGGGCTCTCGTCTGGACTCTCTCGATGCAAGAGGAGTGGTCACTTGTGATGCCTGATGTCCAAACGGGTGCTGCGAATTCTAGTATCGGCCGAATGTACATCATATATATAATGGCAAGATCACTGGCATTAACACCCTTTCTCCGGAGCTTGGTCAAGAGGTAGAGTCTTCTCGAAGCATTGGAGATCATGCGATTAGCTTGCTCATCCCATTTGAGGTTATCCTGAATAGAGACCCCAAGAAGCTTAAGGGATGAGACCACTTCTAGTGTTGTAGAGTTGATGTCAAGCACGATGGGTGGTGGGGGTTGGCGAAGGAATGAGAGCTGCATGGCTTTGCACTTAGCAGCATTAGGAACAACATCGTTGTCATCGCACCACTGTATCAAGGCGTCTATCTTAGACTGCAACTGGGAAGATTGCGATTTCTTCAGAACCTCCACAAGAGTCGGGTCATCCACATATTTCCACCTATTAGCACAATCAGCAGAAGCATCGTTAACCAAGACCAGGAACAAAATCGGTCCGAGTCGCGTACCTTGGGGCACACCACATGTGATGGTATCTTCTTGTGAGGATTTCCCATGGTAGCGAACAGTTTGCGTTCTGTTGGAAAGGAAGCTACAAATGGTAGGGATGATTGCACCATTAACACCTAAATCAATCAGCTTGTTGATCACGATGGTATGGTTTACGTGGTCAAACGCTTTACTGAAGTCCACAGCACAAAGGTTGGCAAAAGTCCCGCCCTTGTCGAGTCCCTTGTGGACAGTATCAAGTAGGCTGACCAAATAGTGCGTAACTGAAGATCCACGAAGATTACCAAACTGACGATGGTCAATTAATGGGCGGATACTATTCAAGATCCAGTCCGCAAGGAAACCTTCGAAGATACGTGCTAAGGTCGGTGTAATGGAGATGGGCCGGAGTTGGTCATTGCTGGTAACTGGGTTAGTTTTGGGAATAGCACTGATAGATGCATTTTTCCAAATGTCTGGGAAGCAACCCTCACTGAGGCAAAGATTGAAGAGAGTGGTCAAAGGTTCAGAAAACTCAAAGGCAAACTCCTTCAACAAGCGCGAAGGGGGGTCACAAGGATGACAAGCCTTAGTAGTGCTGATTCGACAGAGACGCTTATAAACTTCCCGTCGGTCAATCACTGGAGGCGGCGAGGGTGCTGGCAGGAAAGCTGGCAGAGCATCCAGAGAGAGTGGAGGTAAAGAAGAGCAGATAGCAGCGAAATGTCTGTTCAACTCGTTGGCGATATCAAAGTCAGATTTGTCATCAGATGTGAGATCAAGCTGCTTCTTGCGGATACCAGCAAGGTGACGGATTTGCTGGTGCCACTTCCCAGGCTCAGATCTTTTCAAGTGTTCCACTTTGCGATCATAGAACGACAGCTTAGCCTTAACAATCAACCTCTGAACATGGTTCCTCAATCGTTTGAAGTCTGGATGCCCATGTCGAAAGGAGATATCGCGGTGATTGATAGCTCTGCGAATCTCATCGTTCATCCATGGCTCATCATTCACCCGTCGTTTAACAGTAACAAGTTCGAAGTGTTGTCTAAACTTGAGGTTAGTCAAGTTATTAAACTCTGAGGCCATATCATGAGCGTTGCTATCAGGAAGGACAGACCAGTCCATCTGCTGAATCCACTGCCCAAAACTCCGAATGGAGGAATCGCGAAAAGGGCGATATGATGATCTGGTTGCTTTCCTAGGAGGCGGCGGGGCAGTAGGACTGACAGTGACGACATTGTGATCGCTGGAAGATATTGGTGAAGAGATCTGAGGGTCCTCATAATCCTCATTAAGGTCAGTCAGTATTTTATCCAGAATAGCTAACTCACGAGTAGGTTTGTTGACTATTTGGGATAACGAGCAGTGTCTTTCAATTTCAATGGTTTCCAGGTCATTGAAATTGCCCATGATGATCAGAGAGGCATTAGTAGACTGAAGACGAGCACGGTCAACCATGCTTATGATATGCTCAGTCATTTCCGCTTGGTGTGGTGACCGCGGGGAGAATAAATCACACACGCAAAAATGTCTCGAGCTAGATGCACAGCAGGGGAAGATCGTAGAAGGACCCATAGTACTTCAAGATGCGGGGGCACTAAATCACTGAAGATCTCTCTGCAGTTCATATCGTCTCGCACGTAGAGGGCCACACTGCCACCTTTTTGTCCTCTGCGATTCTTATGGAAGACACGATAAGATGGTAAGGAACATGCAGAAACTGGAGTAGACCTACTTCTCTATTTCACATCAGATTTTGATTCCGATTGTTTTATCTGATAGGGCTGGGTGGGGGCTTCCAAACTTCTACACAGAATTTTGAAATTCATTAATTATGCAAATTTATGCAAATTTATTCGAAATTGACGAAAAATGCTACTTCTCTATTTCACATCGGATTTTGATTCCGATTGTTTTATCTGATAGGGCTGGGTGGGGGCTTCCAAACTTCTACACAGAATTTTGAAATTCATTAATTATGCAAATTTATGCAAATTTATTCAAAATTGACGAAAAATGCTACTTCTCTATTTCACATCGGATTTTGATTCCGATTGTTTTATCTGATAGGGCTGGGTGGGGGCTTCCAAACTTCTACACAGAATTTTGAAATTCATTAATTATGCAAATTTATGCAAATTTATTCAAAATTGACAAAAATGCTACTTCTCCTCTATTTCACATCGGATTTTGATTCCGATTGTTTTATCTGATAGGGCTGGGTGGGGGCTTCCAAACTTCTACACAGAATTTTGAAATTCATTAATTATGCAAATTTATGCAAATTTATTCGAAATTGACGAAAAATGCTACTTCTCCTCTATTTCACATCGGATTTTGATTCCGATTGTTTTATCTGATAGGGCTGGGTGGGGGCTTCCAAACTTCTACACAGAATTTTGAAATTCATTAATTATGCAAATTTATGCAAATTTATTCGAAATTGACGAAAAATGCTACTTCTCCTCTATTTCACATCGGATTTTGATTCCGATTGTTTTATCTGATAGGGCTGGGTGGGGGCTTCCAAACTTCTACACAGAATTTTGAAATTCATTAATTATGCAAATTTATGCAAATTTATTCGAAATTGACGAAAAATGCTACTTCTCCTCTATTTCACATCGGATTTTGATTCCGATTGTTTTATCTGATAGGGCTGGGTGGGGGCTTCCAAACTTCTACACAGAATTTTGAAATTCATTATTCATGCAAATTTATGCAAATTTATTCAAAATGGCTGAAGGTTCATAATGTTTTCATGTTTTATATTTCAGTTGTATACATGCATTGTTGGTATTCTCTTCTTTTGCATGCAGTAATATTATTTTATTCACTAAAGTTTTTCACTGAAGTTTTAAGGTTCAGGCTAGTTAATTTCCACAGATCTGCACTTCCGGCGGGGACATTTATTACGCATTGCGTAATTTACTCATTCACTTGTTATTCTGGTTATCACAATATTTCAAGAACAGTTTGAGCCATCAACTGAATTTAGGCGGAGGCATCTTGTTTCCATTCTCTTCAACGAGCTGAGCTAACCTAAGATACCGGTATTCTTGACTGATGAGTTAGCTGATGACACTCCATTTCTTTCACAGGGCTCTATGCCCCCTCTTGACAGTTCCTGAATCCGGAAAGTCTCTCGCATCTTCTCGATCTCTCGCACAAACTCAATATTTTGACTCATCTGGTCTGCGCATGTGTGTTCCCGATAAGCGCAGCTTGGCCAATCACATTTCAAAGAAGCTTTAACTAGATTATTTCTAGTCAAAACTACCAAGCTTTGAGTTTGAAGTGAACAGAATCCCAGTCAAAATGACTAGAATCTGATTAAGAAAATGTGACCAGGTGATCTAGTTAAAAAAATGACTAGATATTGTTTAGAGTGTACAAAATATATATCATTTTATGGAATTTTGCATTTTGTAAATTGGTACTTTTCAATTTAGAGCACTTAAACACACAGGAAAATAAAAGTTTGATCTAAATATCCATACCTTTTGTTTGTTCTCCTAATGTGGTTAAGCGACCCATCTGTGGGGACTTACATGTATGTGCCCCCCCCCCCCCCATCCCACTCCTAACCCTGATCACCACCGTTGGACATTTATCATAACTGTAGGAAACTTGACAATGCAAGAAGATGTTATAATGAAAGTGATATCTTTATGGAAAGTGTGGGAAACATTAGTCCTGGCACATATAGAAGTAAAGTTTAACACCATAGATATAGGCATGCAAGGGGGGGTTAAAGTTCTGATATTCGGGCAAAGACTACCTCATGTTTGGTTAGTGAGGTGTCCAAATATCAAGATGCCAGAATATCCCCATATTCTAACACCTGGATGCCCAAATATCCATGGGCAGTGGAATGAGTGAATACTATATTTGAACAGTGAGGTACCTGCATCTGCAATATCTCAATATCTGTACATTTTCAAAAAAATGTGACGAAAATTTTTCAGGAGAGCGAAACGAGTGTGCAGAAAATTTAGAAATTGAAGAGTTGATATTTGGGCGAAAAGGTATCTGCCCCCACACAAAAATGTGCCTGTATGTCTACAGTCATAGATCATTGTTTCATTAGATGTATAAGTCTAGCAAGAGAACTGGCTAGGCTGGGGACCACCACAATCAAGTACCAGCAATTAGTTAGGTTTTCCCATCCATTTTTGCACTTTTGTCATTCAATTTCAAAGATTCATTATTCAATTTCGTCCCGAGAAGCACGTGGAACGCAAATCCTAAATTCAATTTCGTCAATTGTCATTGTAATTCGTTTTCCGTCAAACATTTTCGAAGACATAGCATTCAAAATCGTCAGTTGTCATTCAAATTCATCCCTCCCCCTGACGGACTGCAGAATGTGAAGATCAAATTCGTTTTTGTTCACACAATGTCATGAATTTTTCATTCAAATTAGTCAGATGTTGTTGATTCTTTATTTTGAGGGTGAACCAACTTTAAGCCGACATATTTTTACTTTCTCTCGTAAATTGTATCGGTACACATTATTCCCTAACCGTTTGTTTTGACAATACACACGAAAAACATGGCTGCCAACCAAAATCGCCAGAGAAGACCATACAATCGCGTGTCTAATCAAGACAGGAATAGAATCATAGATGCCTTCCTTGGTGAAGACCTCGATTATCTTCAGGTTGCACAGACTCTTGGGGTCAACCGACAAACAGCCCGCTCAGTGGTGGCTGTCTACCTGCAGCAAGACAGGAGGGATGCTCGGCCCAGAGGTGGGCCCAACAGTGTAAAAGTCGACCAATTAGGACATGCGAGATCAGCTGGCGGCAATGTTGGACGACAACCCCCTGCTCACCCTTACCCAGATGAATGAGGAGCTTAGACGTCGTCTTCCACAGAAACCGGCGATATCTGTCAGCACCCTGGCTCGCACTCTCGACGGGATGCTGATGACAATTAAGCTAGCGGAAGACGTACCCGGAGGCAGGAATGAGCAGAGGACCCTGGATCGCTGAGCCGAGTACGCACAGTGGTTCCTCCAGGATGGTGTTCTCGGGCATTGCATTTACATAGACGAATGCGGTTTCAACATCTGGACAAGACGAAGCTACGGCAGGGCGGCGAGAGGAGAACCAGTTCGAAGGGTGGTGAACAACCAGCGCGGTGCCAACTGTAACGTCACATTCGCAATCTCTAACCAAGTCCGACTGGTCCACCTTTCCGTTCGGCTGGCGACGACAATGCTGGAAAGTTTCCAGCAATTCACTGATGGTGCGCTGAGGTTCGCCAGATGATACCAGACGAGGAAAGGATCTTCCTCATCTACGACAATGCCCGCCCTCATGTCAATGCTCAAGTGCCAGATGCTTTCGAAGATGTGATCATTCGCCGCGACCGTCCATACTCGCCTTTCCTCAACCTGATTGAAATGGCTCATTCCGCGTTCAAGGCCCCCGTCAAGCGTACCCTCAGTCTTCCAGAGTGGCAAGCAAGAATTGGTGACCGTGCTGCTGCCAGAGAAGCCGGCGTCACTCTTCAGGGATGACGAGCGAGGTTTCTTGAGCAAGTTGCTGAGGCCAACGTGAATGCCATTACTGCAGACAAGTGCGCTCGGTGGTACAGTCATGCTCAGACGTACTTGGCAAGATGCCTTGCACGACAGGAGATTGAAGGATAAACGGCAGCCAAAAGTCATAACTCAGGACAGTAATTATGTCAGTGTCACCTTTTGAACTTTAACTCCTAATTTTCATGTTTTCGCATCATAATGTATGAAGCAAACTTTAATTTTTATACCCTGGAAAGCAGCAAAACATAATTATGTTATCCATTCTTGGACATTAAACAGGCTACAACTCTACACTTAAAATTTTGTCTTTAATCATGTTTGCCTAGAAATCGTTTGTCAGTGTTTACGTTTGCGAGACGGTACGTCTGCTTGTATCTTCGTGTACTCGGATTAAGGTGTGTTTGTATGTATGTGCGTGCGTGTGTCTGTGTCTGTGTCTGTGGTTCTGTGGGGGGGGGGGGGCACGTGTGTGTATGTTAACTCCTAAATGTAAAATGTGAACGGTTACAGAAAAAAATTACATGAATGACTGAGAAATCACACCAGATAGAGATATGAGACGAATTTGAATGAAAATTTAACGAAAATGATTGACAAAAGACAAAATTGAATGGACTCTATTTGAAAATGAACGACGAAAGACGAATTTGAAAGTAAGATTGGCCTATTCCAGACATCCCGCGACGAAATTGAAGTAAAAATTTGTGAAATTGAATGAAAAAAGTTTGAAAATGAATAGGAAAACCTATAGTAGAGTGCATATAAGTACATTAGGACATTAACAGTGTGTAACAGAGGAATGCCCATATACGGTGGTGCATGTAGAAAACATAAATACTACAGAATACATGCTTCTATACCGTATCAAACCATGTCAAAGTAAGTTAAAGGTTTAACTAATTCTATGCCTTAGATGGTGTATGAGGCTACTGAAAAGAAAATTTTATTACAAGTTTGGACTATTAAACATAAGGTCAATTCCAGCATAACAGACATGACATTCAGACTTATTTTTGGTTATTTGAGAAAGTGTTAAGCAAAATCAAGAGTCCTCAAACATATTTCAGTGTTTGAATCAGACACGTCTAACTATCAGGGACCGACACAGCAAATTGCGCACTATTCCACTTAATAGTTTCAGAGAAAATGGACTCTTTGTAACCGTAAAGGACACAACACAAAATGGAAATGGATTTTTCACTCCTTTGAATAGTTTGAACATTTTGGGGTTTTACGGTTCAATGAGTCTAATTTAGGTATTAAAAGAAGCTTATAATCATACCCTAAACATAAATATAGTTTATAAAACAATTTATATTTGACATTTCCTTGTAAGGGCTAAAAAGGGGCGTAATGGACATGACAGCTTGTGCATAACAGACATTGACAATTTTGTCAGCTTTTTTTATAACCCCGGCCTATAACTGTTTTAAAATATTCAGTAGCTTGTGCCAACCTCATATCAGTAACTTTTTCCCCATTCATCACAATTAAAAAAAAGTCAAATCTGAATTGCTTGTGGCATGAAATAATGAGGCACGAATATATGTTGTTTTGACCAAAATTGTCGCCATATTTTGCCCAAAAATTTAATTTTTTGAGGGAAGAAATCATACCTTAATGTCCTTGAATCCTATTGTTATACCAATCAAATCAAAGAGCTTGTTAGGCTCTTTTGTAAGATACTAAATATGTCGTGGTAGAACAGATATTTCTGGAGTTATCACCAGTTTTATGACTTTTAGCAAGTGAACATTTTCTGTGGAATTGCCCATTAGCTTTTATCTTCTTGATAAAGCACAAAGATATACATTGTAAAAGCTTAATTCTATTAAAGATATTTAAAGCCCAATTCAATGATGAAACAAATAACTGAAAACCTAAATTGACTCTTAGAAATTCATTTATAATATTGTAGACTTAAATGTAGTGGCTCAAAATGGGTTAAGATCCTCTACCCTATTACCTAATATACCTGTTCACAAAGTTATTCAAATTTATGGATGTTTCTTTCCTGGGGACCTAGTAACGAGGTATCCATTAACATGCTATTAATGAATGAACTACAATACTTGGAATGCAGTTTGCATACATTACTTGTTGCTTTGTCTGACAAGCCTCTGACAAGTTTTCAGATTTACTACAATAAATCAATGTATCTACCTATTATGCTAGTCTCCGACTACGCAAGCCATTCGAGTACAAAAAGTCACAAATTGTGCATATCCCCCACCCAGGACATCGCCTTCCTCCGTGCACGTTGCAAGACGCACGCGCACACCCTTCCTCTTTCTTACTCGCAGCCTACGAGTCTGCAGCTAAGTCTTTTGCGCTTAAAAATTATCAGAGTTTTTACTCTTTTTTTGGCGCGTTTGGATCGCTTTTGTGTTCCTATTCCCGTTCCTTTGTTTTTCAGTAACATTGGGACGGCTCCTTTAGTCACGTTTTGTTTCGTTTTGAGGAAATTTTAGATTAATTTCTTCGAGCATTTTTCCTCTTTACGTAGCTTTGCCCCACATACTCACTTCGGTGTATTGTTTGGGCGGCTTCGCCCGCGTGCCTTTTGGCATTTTGGGTGTGTTGTTTGTTTAGTGCATATCCCTTTGTTGAGTTTGTTTGCGGTTTGGAGTTCTCAGTATTGTGTTTTGTTTTTCCTTACAGTTTATTATGTCTTCCGAGGATGAGGTGTCAAGGCCCTGGCGGCCCGTGGGCTCCTCTCCTTCTCTCCTTTCTTCCGATTCAACAGCGGTTGTTTCGGCGGATTTCCCTGTTTCGTCCACCCCTTCGGGGGGGGGGGGGGGGGGGGGGGGGGGGGTCATTTTTGTCAGTTTCCGATAAGAAAGGTTCCCCAAGCGCCCGCTCGGGTAAGTTGTCTGCCCTGCCTGGTACTTTTGTGCCGGGCAGATCAGCGCAGACAGCTACAGGTAAGGATAGCGCCCTTCTCAATTCCACTTCTCCTACTGGTTTAGGGATTGCGAGTTGGGCGCTTGCTGGTACGGTCACTCGACCTCCCGTCTGTGCTGCCTCCTCTATGTCTACAGCCATAGGGAGCTCCACTCAGGCGTGTACTGGCACTGTCTCCGGACAGTCTTCTGCTCTCACGACCTCTATGTCTACTGCCATAGTGACGGTGAAGCGGAAACCCGCTGGGTCTGCCCAGCTGACTCTCCCCGTTTCGACGGGGGGGGCAGCTGCGCGGTCACACCTCAACAGGGCTGCTTAGCAGCAAACTGCCCCAGTCTTCCTCCTCTTGTAGGGCACGGCTGGTGGGACGGGTGGTCCCAAGCGCTGTCTCCCGACAGCCGCCGGGCCTCGGTTATAATGTGACCTCTTCTGCCTCACCACTCCCTAAGTCCTCTCGGCCACCTGGTGTGACCGGGTCCGGGGCTTGCGGGCATATGGGCGCTGCCGCCCTATGTTTGTCCGCTCCCGTTGGTGATCCGTCTATCTCACCCGCCACTCTTGTGCATGGTGTGAGTGTGACCGAGGCAGCACCCCTTTCATGCGGTGTGTCTGCTTCTGTTCAGCCGGGAGAGTCGGTCAAGCCTTCTCTTTCAAGCCTGAAGATGCCCAGGGCTGAAGATACCCAGATTGGCAAGCCCAATCAGCGTCGTGTGACTGTTACTATTCCTGCCCCTGCTCCCTCCGCCAGGGTTGCCTCTAGGGGCAGCCAACGCGGTCGGGGTTCTTTCAGAGGCAGGGGTGTACGCAAGATTGCCTCGGCCAAACCTTCCTCTTCAGAGGAGGCTGGCTTTTGAGGTCTTGCCCCGAGCGCTAGGTCCTGTGGTGGAGGTCGGTGGACGGATTCAGTTCTTCCTCCCAGCTTGGGAGGCTATCACCGAAGATGCCTTTGTGCTCTCCGTAGTGCGAGACGGCTTCTTCGTAGATCTGTTAGAGCCCATTCCAAATGGCGCTATCCGTGTCCGTCCGCCGCCCATGTCCCCCCCTGCTCGGCGTCACGCACCGCAGAAATTTCATCTCTGCTGGAGAAAGGGGCGATAGAGAGGGTAAGAGACCACCATCATCTGTGTCTCTCCCCAATTTTCGTTATCCCCAAGCGCTCGGGGAAACTTCGTATGATTCTCAATATGAAAAGAATCAACCAGTTTATTCCTGCTGTTCACTTCAGGATGGAGACGCTGGCGTCTATTCTGCCTCTAATCAGGCGATACGATCTGGCTGTCTCTCTAGATCTCAAAGACTTTCATATTCCCATTCACCTTGTGTCGAGAGACTTGCTAGGCTTCACCTTTCTGGGTGAAACCTTTTGGTTTTACGCCCTTCCTTTCGGCTTGTGCCCAGCCCCTCGTGTATTTACACAAGTGGTGGCTGTTTTGGCCGCGTTTCTGAGAAGTCGCGGTCTCCGCCTTTTTGTCTATCTAGACGATTGGTTGCTAGTTGCAAACTCGGAGGCGCTGTTAGCCGATCAGGTCCAGCTCTTGGTGCGTTTGACCCAAGATCTAGGGTTCCTGATCAATTGGGAAAAATCGGAGTTGTCTCCCTCTCGCGTCCCGGTTTTCCTGGGTGCCGAGATAGACATACCGAATCAGTTGGCTCGTCCCAGTCGGGACAGAATCCAAACGATTATCTCGTCGGCCCGCGAGTTACAAATAGCCCGCAGAGTCAGAGCCAGGCGCTGGCTTCAGTTTCTGGGCTATCTGGCCAGTCTGGTCGATATTCTCCCAGACTGCAGGCTTCTGATGAGGCCTTTTCAGAGGCATCTCATCAGGTATTTTCGTCTGGGCAAGGACTCTCTAGCGGCTTGGATTCCGCTTCCGAGAGACATCAGACTCCTGCTTGTCCCTTGGACGCACTGTTCCTTTCTTGCCCAAGGCAAGCCGTTCCGCACTTCGCTGCCGTTGATTTCTCTATCAACAGACGCCTCCCTGTTGGGTTGGGGCGGTCATTGTGCAGGCAGGATGGTGTTGGGGGATTGGTCTCACTTGAGCACTATCCCCCACATCAATGTCCTCGAAATGATGGCAGTTCTTCTGTCGCTTCATCATTTCAGGTGTCGCCTTGTTGGGCGCACAGTGCTCGTTCTTACGGACAATGTCACGGTGGCTGCCTACATCAACCGTCAGGGCGGCACCCGGTCCTCCACGCTGAATGCCATGGCGGTTCATCTGGGGAGATGGTGTCATTCCATGACCATTGTTCCTGTCGCCTCGTTTATTCCTGGCCAGGACAATCTAGTTGCAGATTTTCTGTCTCGAGGCAGGTGTCTCCCCTCGGAGTGGAGTCTCCATCCGGAGATTTTCCACCTCCTTCTCAGGGTCTGGGGTCCCTTGGAGATCGACCTTTTTGCATCGACCTTCAATCATCAGCTGCCGAGATATTGCTGTCGGGTCCAGGATCAGGAAGCGTGGGCGCTAGACGCCTTCTCCCTCAACTGGCAGGCTCTGCGGGGGTATGCCTTCCCTCCCTTTCAGCTGATTCCTCGTGTCCTCAGGAAGATCAGAGAGGATCAAGCTTGGGTCTTACTCATAGCTCCTCACTGGCCTAGGAGGTTTTGGTTTCCAGACCTTCTGAATCTCCTGGACGGCTAACCATTTCCTCTTCCGCTGAGATCGGACTTGGTGATGCAGCCCCTCTCGGGGATCCTCCACCATCATCCGGCAGCTCTCCATTTGACCGCCTGGCCGTTGTCGGGGAGGATGCGAGAAACTCGGGACTCTCTGAGAGGGCAGCCGAGTTTGTTTTGCAGAGTCGTAGAGACTCCACGAGGGATCTCTACAACTCTCGGTTAGGGGCCTTCTTTAGTTGGTGTGAAGACCATGGTGTCTCACCACGTCGAGCCCCGGTTGGCCTTATAGCGGATTTTCTGATCTCCCTCTTTGATAAGGGTAGATCGATTTCGACTATCCGTGGTTATCGTTCAGCAATTGCCGCTATTCATGTCGGATTTGCTGATGGTTTGGGGGTTTCTAACTCCCCTCTCTTGGCTAAGTTGACGCGGTCCTTCTTCTTGAAGCATCCCTCAACGCCCAAGTTAACTCCGTCTTGGAGTCTACCCAAGGTCTTGGATTGTTTGGCTAAGCCACCCTTCGAATCTATGGGTAAAGCGTCGTTACATCACAAAGGAGAAGTGTTCTTCATGCCCTTTGCCTTACCCCGGGACACATCCGTTGGGAGTCTGGAGGCGTGCGACTCATTCCTAAATCCTCGTTTGTTGCGAAGAACCAGTCGGCTTCTTCGGGTCCGGTTGAGATTTTTCTTCGCCCCTTGTCAGTTCCCGAGGATAAGGTCTGGTGCCCTGTGAGGGCCTTGAAATGGTACGTGGATAGGACCAAGACTTGCCGCAAGGATGATCAACTCTTCGTCATTACCCGTGAGCCCTTCTCCCCTGCCTCTCGTGAGTCTATCTCGAGATGGCTTGTTGAAGCTATTCAGGCCGCCGGCCCTGAGGCTTTAATTTCGGGAGATGAGCCCCATCCTCTTGATACTAGGGGCATTCGTATGCACGATTTGTGACTTTTTGTACTCGAATGGCTTGCGTAGTCGGAGACTAGCATAATAGGTACTGTAGATACATAGATTTATCTAGCAAATAATAAAATAAGTTCTGATTTTAATGGTTGTCAAGAACACCTTTGTTTTGAAAGTATGCATAAAATTTGAATATATTTGTGAACAGGTGTGTCCATCCAATACCGTCTAAAGGTTAAGTTTTGATGGCTGTATATTTAAAAGTAATAGACCTGTTCACAAAGTTATTCATATTTATGGATGTTTCTTTTCTGGGGACCTAGTAACAAGGTAATCCATTAACCTGTTATTAATGAATGAACTACGATACTTGGAATCCAGTTTGCATACATTACTTGTTGCTATGTCTGACAAGCCTCTGACATGCTTTCAGGTTGTCAAGAACAACCTTTGTTTTAAAAGTACCGGTATGCATAAAATTTGAATATATTTGTGAACAGGTCTATTAGCACACGTGATTTCTTAGCACCCAAAGTAAAATAAACATTGATATGTTCACATTGATTGGAAGAGGATGATGTAATGAGAATTCATTGAATATTTACTTGTACTGAAATGTATTCATGTAAATAAAACTATTTACTTTTTCGATTCATAAAATATCTATTAGGAAAGTTCTGGATGTGGTCAGTCTTGTGGTGCATTCTTGTCATTTCGTTGTTTCCTGAAATCTGGTGCCAGTCCACTTCTGAGATTCCTACTCCTGGTGTTCACAGCCATTCTTTTTATCAGATCTGGCGATGTGGAGGTGAATCCTGGTCCTAATGAAAGGTAAGAAATATTAAATGTATGTAACTGCATGAAGCAACGAGGGCAGAATGATTTTGAAAGAGATGCTAATTATATTAGATGTATACGTAAGCTAAGTTTTTAGGACTTGCATCCAACATACATTGCTTTCTAGCTTACCCCTCTTGTTTCAATGAGATGTATAGTGGTACATGTAGGCCATTATAATTTCTAATATATTTCATGTTCTTCTGTATTTCTCAAATTGTTACATTCACTGCTAAATTCAAGTTTCTCACATTGTCTTGTGTTCATCATGAAAGCACTTTTATACTTTACTTTAATATTTTATACAAGGTTTAATATTTTATACACATGTACATCTACATGTATGTCAATATCAAAACTGAATATTAAGTTAAGGGAAGGAGGCATATATTGGCCTTATTCCCTTGGCTTAGCCACCTGTGATCGTTATTTCCATTTATCATCTGGCTTTTTCCACGTTTAATAACCATTGAAATTTGTTTATGCATCCCAATCCATGTAAATTGGTCTTTAGCATCCACATTAACAAGGTGCGGCAATCTCACATCTTCTGTCAGAGTCTAACACAATTTGAAGTCAGTTTCATGTAGAAATTCTGTTCATTTGATAATATCTTGTATGTGCACCTTCCTGTTTAAAAAAGAAGAAAGTAAAGAACATAAATTCCATTGTTTTGAACTCAGATAACACCATTTACTTGCACACTTCACAAAATTTGTCCTTATTGTAGGTATGTGTGACACATTTAGTTACAGGGAGAAGGTATAGCTATGCGTGCTTCTTTGTTTTGCTCTTGTTTTATGTGTACGTGTAAAGCACATATATTGCTAGAAGTCTGCATTATCTATAGTTAATCTTGGATTAATTTTTGCTAAATATTGATGTTTATAGACCAAGAATGAATAATATGCCTACTTTTTGATTTCCGTTGATAGTAATTCCTTTCCTGATCTGCTTTTATATTTTCAAGCAGCTCAACTTCTGGAGTCAGTAACGAAATCCTTCTCAATATTGCTGAGGCAATAGCAGGTGATATGAACATATCAAGGCTAGGATTCCAACTCAGAACTCCACAAGCTGATATCCAGAGGTGCCTTGCAACAAACAGAATTGATGGAAGTTTGACTTCAAAGGGTACACTTCAGATGCTTGTGGACTGGAGAAATCGTACAGGGATGCAGAACCAACAAAGTGTGCTGAGGGAGGCTCTGATTCAGTCTCGTCTTCGAGTTGTAGCAGATTGGTATTTACCTGGAGGTAGTTTTTGTTTTTTGTTTTTTGTTTTTTGTTTTTGTTTTTGTTTTTGTTTTTGTTTTTGTTTTTGTCTTGTTTGCTTTTTCAGATGTACGGCTGATGTTCCTGTAAAATATTTTGTTTAAGATATCTTATCATAGATTCAGATTTGGATTTAATTTTTTTTAGATAATAAAATTGATATTCATAATAACAAAATATAAAATTGATAATTCAGTATCCATAATGAGGATGAAAAATTTCCTTCATTACTCTTCTTACAATAATGTTCTGATTATCAAATTAAATTTCACTTTTTGAAAAATCAAGGCCACCAAAATCTGTGTGTATCAGTAATTAATCCAGAACACAACAATACTATTGTGCATCGCACCTGTTGTTTCTGCCAAACCTTTGCTGCCCACTGTGATTAATGATTCATGACTCTGGGTTAAAAGAGGTGCTCTGGAATTTCAGCTGCAATGCACAATGACAGTTGTGCTCTAATAATAATAATAATAATAAACTATTCTTGTATAGCGCATAACACATTACGTAAGAATGTCTCTATGCGCTTGAGGAAAAAAAAAAAAAGAGAAATTACTGAGTTCCTTTACCTGCTTAACAATTGGAATAAATATGTTTTAAGGGCAGACTTAAACGTATCTATGGTATTAAGTAATTCATTACTGATACAAACAGATTTTGTTGCCTCGATTTTTCCAGGGAGCTGTAAATAGAAGGAGTGGAAACAAGCTGCTCTCCTTTGATCCCATGCTCGGCACCACCGAAAAGTTATGCGCTACTCCATAACTGTTAACCAGGTGATTAGATAAAAGAGTGCATGAATTATTAGGGTTTCAAACTCCTACATCAGAAAATGGTATCCCAGCAACTGTTCGCTGTCCCTTTCAATGATTTCTCATCAATTGTCGAATGTGTAATGAGTTGAATGAGCGAACAGAAACTTGTGTAATTTCATACCTTTTTCAACTGCAAAAATACGAAAGGCACGCGAATGCACGCACTAGCTAAGTACTTTATATCGAATGTTGTAAATCATGGATTAAATCACGGGACATTAAAACGACCGGAAATGACCAAATATCCAAAAATATTAAGTTTTTGTCAGGATTTAATTTTCCTTTCACCAATGCTGCCACATAAATTATAGGAAGAGCGGAGTACTAAATTTGAAAAATTGTTCGATGCACTATTCCCAACACATTCCGCACATAAATTTTACAGTATACACTGAAATTTGGCCGGTAATTTGATAAATGTGAAACTGGTGCCTGGCCTCCGAATGTCCCTGCGGTGGAAGAGCCAAGTGGACTGTTACGCATCCATTTGTTAAGCTTTAGAACTCACGCATACGTTTGCATAATTTTCCAAGAGTTTCCACTCCTTCTATTTACAGCTTCCTGATTTTTCAAAAAGGGCAAAACTAAGGTAGCTTAACGAAACATAATGGCATGTAAATATGCAGGAAAGACATAAAGAGCAAAATTGCTACTTTTGTCAGTGCATTTAAAAATTACAATCAGACTTATCTGAATGAAAGTTTTCCTATCTGCTTATAAGTGTTAATAGAGTTAAATGATAATTCTACATCCTGATATTTTGGTTCTGCCTGTATGGAATAAAATCATGATTTTTAATAATTTTGTCATTTGACTCTTTCCTACGTTTTTACATGCCATCACGTTTTGCTAAGCTACCTAATTAAATATTCAGCACATTGTTTTTAAGAATAGTATTCAAACAAAACTCATGAAACTTACTCCAAATGAATTTGGCAGCCGCCAACTTTACCATGTGAATACCCAAGTCTGATACGAGTCATAAATTTTAAGTTACTAACGATCATAAGTGTGAATTTTTTTTTTAACCCTAGTACTTACAGCACCAATTTTGAACTAAAATTCCTGGTATTTCAGTTTCATACACCATTTTTGCAGTCACACTTTGCAATCATTGAGTACATATATGTAAGCTTTAATTTGATGCCAAGTTTTGACAAAAATATAAACATTTCTCCCAAAATTGCAGGAAAATGTGAATTTTCCTATTGATATGTACAGGAGGTGCCACTTCTGGCACCCACCCCCTGGTCTTCTAACTTTTAACTTCAATGAAGTTAGAAGTTAGAATTAACATCTATAAGAAATCAGTTATACTGTAATATTTGAAACAGTAGAAATACATGTAGGGCAAGAGTAGAAAGAGGGGGCAAATAGACAAAACTAACAAACAATTAAAACATATTCTTAACGAATGCAACTGCAATATCCAGTGAACTCATAAAGCAGCTAAACAGACAAGCATTACTGGCTTCTTTCATTATATACTATATGTATAATAGGAAAGAACAAGTATGGGAATGTCGCAAGTATATCTCTTTGTAATGTTAGTTATGCCATACTGACATAAAGCAAAGTAATGATATTCGATTGAAGTCTCAGTATTTGCTCATTCTTTTCTTTTCTTTTTCAACAACAAATTATGTTAATTTATCACAAATCATGCAATCAAAATCTCATTCTTTTCTTTTTCTTTTGAAACAAACAAATTATGTTAATTTATCACAAATCATGCAATCAAAATCTCATTCTTTTCTTTTTCTTTTGAAACAAACAAATTATGTTAATTTATCACATATCATGCAATCAAAATCTAAAGATGAATGTATACATGCATATTAATTTTAGTTACTACTTGAAAGTAAAATTCATACAATTATATTTCTTTGTTTTACCCATTATATTTATCCATGAAATATTCTAGAAAGCTGATCATGTAAGATTACATCTATAAGTTACAAATCTGTTTCATGCATTTAATGTATTATGTACATAATATTTATGTGGTACAAATCATGCAAACCTGCCATCCACCTTTATAAGCAATGGACCTGGTACAACTTTCTCACTATTGTGTTTATGTTAATACTCTGTCAAATGATTTCTTTTTCTTTTTCAAACCATGTTGGACTGATAATGTTATGTTTACCTTGTGTATTGTATTCTACATGTACTTTTCTTGAATAAAGAAATGATATCAAAAAATCATGTATGCACAGATTGACGGTGTCACTATGGGCTCGCCGTATACTCGCGAATATCTTTGTAGGCTATCATGAAAAGCAGGCATTCGTTGATACATGTATAAACCCTAAACTTGTCCTGTTAGTGTACTATCGCTACGTAGATGATACGGTTGCTATGTTCCACTGCAGAGCAGCGTGTGAGAATTTTCTTGCACATCTGAATGCCCTCCATCCGTCTCTCAAATACACAATTGAGATTGAACTTGATGGTGCGCTTCAATTTCTTGATGTACTGGTAGAAAAGTCAGCGTATGGCGTCACTACTTCCGTCTATCGGAAACCAACATTTACAGGTCAGTACATGCGCTGAGACTCGTTCAGTCCTACATTGTACCTGAGTACAAAATTGGTCTCATCAATATCCTCATTGATAGAGTACAGAGAGTCTCCTTTCCGTGCAAACTCGCCACAAAAATCAATCGCGTCAAGGATAAACAGCTATCCCGACCATGTGATCAAATGCTATGTCACTCAAAAATTGAACAAGCAGACAAAGACATCAGTCTTTAGGTCAAACAAATGTCATGTATATCTCAAACTACCGTGGTGAGGGAAAGCATCCCAAAAGTTTGAGAAACAGGTCAAGCAAGCCATATGTAACACTTTCCCGACTGTGGAGCTGCGCATGGTATTTACCACACATAGAATGATCTCATCTGTCCATAAAGATGTACTCTCTATTACAATGTTATTTACAAATTCAAGTGCCGTTGTGAAGCTCGGTACATAGGGCATACAACTCAGAGACTGGTAGATTGTGTAAAGCAACATGTGCCTTCCTCCATTCGGAACCACCAGACCAGCGTGCGTTCACCACCCCCATGCTCATGTAAACAAGGTTCTTGTTGTTTACTCTGATGAGTGCAAGACGAAAAGCTTTAGTATGCCTTTGTTCAACGCTATTCTCCTACACATGTATTTTGCAGTACCAGACATCTTTTCAGTAACTTTAGAATTTTATAACTCACATTCTATACTTCCAACATCACTTAAACTTTGCAGGCAATGACATGGTAATGCAGCTTCAAAGTGATACCACGTTTGTTAGAGTAGATTTTATGGTTGTGAAAAATGAAATCCAACATTCCTTCAGCATGAAATCGAAAAGTGTAACAGCACAACCCTTTTTTAGGGGTGGATGGCAGGGAGGGGGCGAGTTCATGACACATGACCCTAAGCGTTGATTATTTTTGTGAAAAGAAAATATGCAGTTGTACAGTATAATTTGTAACAAATATTTTCAATTATACATGCAAGAATTCTAGTTGTTTCAAAAGAAAATATGGCAGACAAATTAAGGGGAATTTTTCTTCTCATATTTAATAGATCCACCATCCAGAGAGGAGGCATCAAGTGAGGCACAGAATGTTCCTGTCCATCATGCTGCTGATGCAAGAAATAGTACATCTCTTGGAAGGCCAAACATGTCTTCAAGTACACCCTTCCATCCTATGAACCCAAACCAAGAAACTCCTATGCATTACCAGTCATATCATAATACTGCCTCCCATCAATATATGTATGCTGCATCAAGCACCAATTATGGCTCAGGACACTTTGGATATCAAGAAGGATTTCACTCTAACCCGACCCAGTATAGGACCCCTATACCAGCCATTCCTACAGCATATGCAACTCAAGGTTCTTTTCCGCTCTCATACCAATTGGAACCACATGCATGGCAGTCTCAGGGTCAAAGAATTGCTCCCATACAACCCATTGATCCATCATCATCATCATCATCATGCAGACAGTTGCAGCCTCATGTGGTGGCATCTCCACGATCAAGCGCACAGACAGGTGCTTTTGCATTACCAGCAGAGGGGTGTCTGTCTCGAGACCCAATGCCTAGCTCACTACTACAACTACCAAATACATGGGAATCTCCTGCACAAGTTAGGTTAAATGTTTCAAATAACAATCCCCCAACTGGGCAGCAGCTGGCATCAACTGGAAGGTCATTTGCACACTCCAGTATACCACATATACAAATGATGACACAGCAAGATATGGTGCAGAATAATTTTCCACCTTTTAATGAGCAAGGACTTATATCAACCTCTGATCCACCTTGGGAATCTTCATATCCAATTTCCTCCAGGATTCCAGTCACCAATACATCATCATCAGAACAGACTGCATCTTATGGAATGACAGTAGCAGAACCATATGCACACATGGGTGGTGGTACAGCCCAAATGATAACACAGTCAGGAATGCTAGACAATGCACATCAGACATTCTTACCACATCAAGATGTACATAGGATGTCAAGTTGTCAAATTCATCATGAACCTTCTGTTGTCCATCCAGCAGATTTTACTCTACATGAAGATACACATCTAACATCAAGAGCTAATCCTTATCAGGGACGTTATAAGAGGACTTATTCAGGAACACCTATAGAATCAACCCGTAACATGGATAATTCTTCCTCGTCAGGAGAACGTGTCACAATGCCATCCATAGCTGGACATTCATCTTCATTTGTCCCACAGAATACATCTGTGCCATCAACTGATGGCATCAACCCAATAACAGAAGCAGAGCTAAAAAAATGTGTAGCTGATATCAAATCTTTTTACAGGGTCAATCTCTGCCAGATCCCTACAAGTCCACTCGATTTAGACTCCATTGTTGAATTACAATGCATCTTCACAAACCTGTACTTACTGAAAGAAAATAGAAAGAACTGTACAACGAAGAATAATGAGCTGAAGTATGAAGACCTGCTTACTATAGATATAAATGGAGAACTGGCAAAACGTATCATGATCCAAGGAGAAGCTGGTGTTGGGAAGACCACATTTTGTGCAAAGATTGCTTGGGACTGGGTCGCAGAGGAACGTTATCAGGAATATACTTTTGTAGCTGTTGTACCTCTACGTGAGGCAAAGAATGGAAGGACAATTGGGCAGATACTGAAGACCTACTTGTCTGATGAGAACAAAGTTACTTCAGAGCAAATTGATGAGTACATAAGGACAAATCAGGATAAGGTATTAACTGTACTTGATGGGTTTGATGAGTTTGGTGTGGAAATGTCAAATGGGGAAAACCAAATTGTGCAAATTCTGAAAGGTGAAAAACACATGTCTGGGAGAGTCATTGTCACCACGAGACCTTGGAAAGCTCATAAAGTAACAAGTGGGCTGAACCTGAAGAAACAATATGCATTTGTTAGAATAGAGGGGTTTAAGCCAAAGGATGTTAAAACATATGTTACAAAGTTTTACAAAGATGACCAAACCTCTGCCCAAACTCTATTAGCGTTTATGAAAGAGGGCACCTTGGTATCAGAAGCAATGGCCCCATTTCCAATTTTTTGTTCCATGTTATGTCACATGTGGAAAGAGGTGGAAAGACGTGAAGTGATTCGTAAACTGCAAACATTTTCTCAGCTATTTCAAGAGATGATTGTACATCTTAAAGAGCACTACATCTCCAAGCGGAAGCAGGCTGCTACATGTACATTAGTCAGTGGTATAGTTGAAGACACCAGAGAGGAAATTGATAATCATTTGAAGAGGATCAGTGAAATTGCATTTAATGGTCTTCTCAAAAATAAACTTACCTTCCCTGAACAAGAGTTTGAATCATGTGGTGAACACTTAAGTATTGCATGTGGAGTTGGGATACTAACAAGAGAGAGGACAATATCTAAACGAGCCCATGGAACTGTGAGAAAGGTTGCTAAAGTAGATTCCACATTCTCATTCCCTCATAAACTCTTCCAGGAGTACACAGCTGCTGTTTATCTACAGGATCTTTTCAACTCAAATCATGACTACTATCATAGAATTATGCAAAACACCATTTTACCAAAAGCTACTGAGTTCAAGTATCTTTTATACTTCACAGGGTCATTTGACAAAATAATTGCTAAAGACATACTGACAAAACTGATAGAAGAGAACATTGGTTTGGACCTAATTGTGGAAGTTGCATATGAAGGACACAGTGAGGAGGCTCCAAGTGTAATAGAAGAAAAACTCCCAAATGTGCATCGTTCCTGGACAATAAAGAAAGACACTTCCTTGCATGAGATTGCAAGCTATATGTTTGCTCTTAAACATTTGGTAAGAAGGCCCCTTTGTTTAGTTACATACAATAAATTGGAAATATTGTAGATTACCCCTTGGTTACAAGTCAAGATAGTAGTATGTATGTTTATGTAATCTAATTTATTTTCACAGTGTTTAATTTAAAGATTGCTCTGAAATAGGAATACATAAGTCCTTTTAATAAGGGTCAAAGCCAAATTTGCCTCATTTTGTCCATTGTGCTTTTTAAACAGAAGGGGTCGTTGTATGAAAATGTCATGAATCTGAGATCATGGACATCTCGGTTATTGATCTACTTATCTGCTAAAAGTACTTCACAAAGCTGTCTTTTACAAAACCAGCTACAACTTCTATGACAAGTCACTTTAAGTATGTGTCATGTCTTTTTTAGTTGTAGGAAAGTGCCATCACCAGTAGTTTTTTGGCTGATCTCTGGGCAGCACTGCAGTGGATTAACAAATCCTACATTTCTTCAAATCCATTTCATCTCTTTGCTTTTCAATGGTTTTGGGGAAAAGAATATATATCGTCAACAACAAATTCTAGTGATGAAAATGTGATTGTCACATCATCTGAATTCTTTTGTAGTACTTCTCTGTTTAATTTTTTCCACTTTTGGATAGATTTAGTGTAATAACATGTTTACAAAATTAACAATTTCTCAAATGGACTGTAAAAAAGACTATGCAGTGGGAATATTTTCAGCCAATAATATCAATATCACTCTGTCTCTGGTGTTGGGATTAGTCAGCTGATTATAAAGCAGTTATCACTTCTGTGACATCTCTTAAAGACAGCAGACAAACTTACACTCTCTTATTGGTTTCTGGCAAAGGCCCCTATAATATCTTAGGAATCTGAAGAATATATTATTGATTTAGACACATCTCCCTTTTTATTTTCTAAGTGCCCCAAAATACCTTGGGTGTGTACCTTGGAAATAGGTGAAAACTCATCAGAATTCAAAAGGTGGGACATTTATAGTGGCAATGAATACACACACTTTGAATGTAGGGGGATTCTGAATAATAACTCTGTATCTCAGTTTCCATAAAGAGACCTTTAAAGCAAAATTAAAATGAAAAAAGGCAGATAAGAGTTATTTCGATTATTAGTCACAAATTTGCAGTGTGATGCACAAGAAGCTTAAGTGAGCAAAAGCAGCTTTTGTGAAAAGGTGCAAACTCCATATTTGACAAAAATGTGTATTTTTTTCTGGCTGGTATTAGCAAAGTTTAGAGACAAAAAGGCTTTAAAAAATTCATATTCTGATCTTTAAAAGACAATTAATGGAAGATTAGGCTTTGTTCTCTGTATTTCCTGACATGTATCATATCAACATTTTATTCTTGAGTGAACAATTACATGTAACTACTTTAAAAGACAGTGTATAACTTTTTGGTAAATTTTTAAATTTAAAATGGCATACTTTGGGTGTCGGAAAAAGAATATCAATCAATCAATAAATCAGTCAATCATTCAAAAGCACAACTGAGTTGACACATGGAATTACATGTAACTTTAAACTTAATTTAAACTTAATTTGAAAATGCAGATTTGTTATGTCTTCCAAAACAAAACAACAACATAAAAATCATTGATAAAATGCCAAATTTTTTACTTTAAAAATGTTCATATAAGGCTCTCTGTACCATTCTTCTGTCTTGAATCAGTGCATCCATTTCTACTATGATTTGTCTTCACAGGACCACAAGGTCGGCTGGTGGTGTCACATTCATTTTGCCTTTGCGATATTCTTTTTGTGACGTCCGAAGTTTGCCAACTTAAATTTGAACACTCACTAAAGAGTAATATTTTGAAACACTCTATGAAATAGTTAATTGCTCAGGACAAAGTTTTGATGGGATTCATGTATGTCATGTTATACAGAGAACAAATCCTGTTCTATCATAAACTGTCTTTTCATGATCAGAATACACAAATTTTAAAACCTTTTCATGACTCTCCAGTTCGTTGATACCAGTCAGAATAAATACCAATTCTTGTCGAGCCTAGATTTTGCACCCTTTTGCCAAAGTGGCTTTTGCTCACTCAAGCATAATAATAAATCGTCAAATTTTTGGTGTTATTTGATAGAAGGGACTGTAAGCTATCCACAGGTATGAAAATTTTTGTGATTCAATATTTTGTGATACATGTATGTTTATTTGGGGAGATCTTTTCGAATGCCAGCTTTTTTTGGGGGGGGGGGGGGGAGGGAACACACACTGTATACAAAGATGTTTCAAGATGAGAAGTTAGGTTTTCTTCTGGTAGAGGCAAATCCCTCTGAACATGGTCTGTACCAGACTAGAGGTACATTTATAATTTCATTTCATTACGGTACTCACCTTCTTTTCTTTTTTTTAGAAATTTGGTTAACGACTTTGAATTTTGATTAATCATGGACTGCGGAACCAGGGGTTGGGGGGGGGGGGCTTTGAGTAGATTGAGTAGACACGTTTCATAAAATCTCGGAAAAGAGGTTCGAAAACAGTCCTTATTCAAGTGAGATCAAATCAGCCCCCTCGCCACTTATGAAAATGCTCCACGGCCCCTGTTAATTTCCATTAAAAATTTCGGGATTTATTTTGAGAACATTCTATTTAGTCCATGTACAATCTTATCAATGTTTGCAGGAGTCACTTTGCATCCAGAGAATACCTCAAAGCAAGATATTATCAAGGAACCTGGCAGAGAAGGTGTGCTCTCTACAAACACTGAAAGAACTCAAGCTACATGATTGTAAGATAACAGTTTCATTTAGTGAGAATCTACTTCAACACTCAAAAGATATTTTGGTAATTACATCTTATTTTAGACATGAAGTTATTATATATTAACAATCAGTTTTACTCTAAAACTCTTTAGTTGGTATTCTACTAACTTAGTTAAACCTGATACTTGTTCTGAAATCAAATTTACAGAAACTACCAAAAGTCTCATGCCTATAGTGTGAGACTACTGGTCCTGAGCCTCTCCTCATGCTCACCCTCCCAGCATACAATATCTCCCACCTCAGAGGATTTTCAGGAGAGAAATGAAAAAATGCTTTAGGACATTGCACTTTTTTATGTGTAGGCCTAAACTAAGCTTATTTCTTAATATCTTGGTCATAAAATTTATCATGAAATGTTCAAAAATTGGGCTTAGATTGCACCTGAGAGCTAAATCCAATGTATGGTTGTAATAAATGAAAGATTGATAGGTAGGACCTCAGAGCTTCCAGGGCCTGTAGGCACACCTTGAACCTCTGCCGGAACAGACTGCTTCGTGCACATCAGTAGTTGTTGATGACCTGGTTTCATGCCCAACTTCAGTTGCATTTAACAAAAGGTCTAATTTCTGTTTTTTAAACTCGACTAGACCCAGGGTCAGCTTTAATTTTTAGCAGAATACATGCCTTTGTGCAATTCTTGTACAATGTAAGATGTATAATAGAACCAAGTGTTAGAATGATGAAAGCTGTTTTTTCCAAGATGCACTTTTGTCTCAGTGCATAACCATTAAGATAACATTACATGTATATCTAGACCAGATTTATAACTGCTCTTCCCAGTTCAGATTCTTTCTTTACCAATATATTCAGATTTACTGAAGGACGAATCACAATTTTTTCAGTACTTGGTGTCATATTGGAGAATTCAAAGATTGGTCTTATATAGTCATTGAATTGGTGAAAATGTGTTTTCTTGGTGCATCTAGCTATTTTTTCTTATTTTAATTAATGAAGAAAAAAGCAACAATATAAACTGGTTTGTCTCACCTGACAAATGTGTATTTCTCCTTGAAATACACATTTCTCCATTGGAAATTCATTTTATTTGGGGAGGGGGGGCTGGGAATAATGTTTAAACAACTTTTCAATATTATTAAAAGCTTATATATATATATATATATATATATAATTATGTGCACTGTAAGTTTGGAAACACCATCATCTGAGGGAGATATTCAAGATTTAGTGGATCCGCTGTAACACTGGAAATTGATCAGTACGGGATAGATCCTAAAAATCAACAATAGATGTGATTTCTTTGAAGGGCAGAAGTTCCAGGGCAATATTTATAAGTTGCATGCCCACAGTGTATAAAAAAACAGAAAATGAAGGAAATAATATTTTTTGCTGTACCTTAAACTAAGCAAGGAAGAAATAAAATTACTTGCTCCTCTGCATTGCCCCTTTGATGATCCTGTTTAATATTATACATTTATCTTACAAGTGAAAAGAATTAATGAGCATGACATTGTTTGGATTCAGTTAGGAAGAAGGTAATGTTATTAAGTACTGTTATATTTTTGTAATATACCACATACTAAGATTCTAGGCCTCTAATTGGTCAAAACTGCTGGCATGAAGTTTGCTACTAAGTGACTGCAGGGCAGTATAGGATGCAATAAATACGCATGAAGTTAAAAGGGATGTGTGCAGTGAGACATGCGTACTGATTACATATAGATTGGTAAATTCAGTCCCTTCAAGTATTACATTTTGACAGTCATATTTTGTCAAAATATCTCCTTTCGAGAATTCACATGCAGGATGTGGTACATAAAACAAATATTGACTGCTTAATTATTTTGGAGGTCACAGTTGAAACTAGCTCCTCAGTGATCTTGAGACAGCAATATGCCTCAAGATCACTTTGGGTAATAGCAATAACCGTGGCCCTCAAGATAGTCATTAATTGTATAATAAATGACTGGTATGTTAGATAGTGAATAATGTTCATATTATACAAATGAAATCATTTCTTTTTAGGCAGATGTTAAAGGTGATTAGTTACACAGAAGTATATTGGCAACCAAAGTCATGTTAAGAAATTTACACATGTGTAATAAAAAAAAAGCAGCAACAAATTAAACACCTACAAGTATTTATTAACATAACTCATTATTATCTATCAAAAGGTGGAGACCTTCATTCTGCTTCAAGTGACACTAACAAAAAATAGTGCCATCAATGTGGCAAAGTGCATTTGTTTGCTACCTCATCTAAAGAAGTTTCAGCTTATCACAATCAGTTCTGGGAATGACTTCTGTACGGCCTTGTCCTCTCAAGCATCTCCATCAAAGGTATGTTAAGAGGAAGGGTTTATTGTTATATAATTTCCATTTTCTATTTCAATTAAATGTTGGTCATTCTATTTGTGGAATGGAGAATAGGTTTGTTTAAAAATGGAAAGTAGAAGAGAAGTTGTATTTAAGTGATTTAAACTTCAGATATTTCCCTGGGGAAGCTATAAGATTGAGAGTTTGAGGGCTTGGCAAGATATTAATCTACATTTGCCACTTTTGACCCAGGTGTATTAAGTGGGTAGTTGGCAGTATTTGTTATTTGAAGTGCACTGTGCTGGTATTGGTTGCCGGATTTGAAGCGAAGGTTTGAATTTCCAAAGCTCTTTCAAAGTGCACAGGGATGTTAAATCGTAATGTCATATGTGCTATACAAGAATGTTATATTATTGTTAATGAAGAGGTTAAATTTGATACATACAGCTGTTCCATACTCTATCTCTTTTCCATTTTCTTTTCATCACCTCCACCCAGCTCATTATTCTTTTGTTCACCCTTCATTGTTATTCAGAACATTCACCCCTGCCCATACTCATCCGATATCATCCTCATTGGTTCACCTTATACCCTTGATTTTTCTACTTTTTGGATTCTTCCATTTTCTGTACTTTTATTGGTGTTAATTGATAATTCATTTGCATGTTTTGGAATATATTTTGTAAAAGCATGGAAAAGGAGGTCTGCTGTGCAGGCCAATAAAGAAGAGCACTTCTGTTTGATTCTTTTGATTGATTGTGAGGTGTTTCAGCATGAATTTGTGAAGTGTTACAATCATTATCATTTCTGTTTCCAAAGCTCAATCCAAAAAGGAGTCAAATGATGTTTCAGATCATAATTTCATGCATTTGACATTATTTGTTATTCATCGAGAGAAAGTAGAATGGATTTTTATTCATGTGGCAGAAATCTTCCTTTTCTAGCTTTGACTTGTTACCCTTTAATGTAATGTACTGTTTCCCTGTTCCACACTGATTGAAGGCATTGTACCACTACATGTACATGGGCCTATACAGTGGAGGTATGCTTTGACAGTTTTTTTATGTCTCTGCCCACTGAAGATAGTGCTTGAGGCGTTATGTTTTGGGGTTTTCCGTCTGTCTGTCCCGCCTTCCTGTTGTCGCAATATCTCAAGAACAGTTTGAGGTACAGTGTTGGTCAAAGGTTTTGCTACACCCTGGATTTTGAGATCAGGTTTTACTTCAATTTGTATTTCCAAGTGATGAGCTTGTGTGGGCTCTCAAAAGCACTGTTACATGTTTGGATACAATATGAAGGTAACCTATATAAAATGTTTTTACACTTACAAGTGTATATTTCTTTTGTTTTGATGCTTTAAAGACTCAAACTGGCAAAAAGCAGCCTAGTAATACATGTATGTTAACATATTTTTTTTTCATAATTGATAGAAAAACATAGTATACATTAAATATCCACCAAATTTGCCACAGCTTGTTATTTCTGCCACTTTTTAAATTTAATATATTTACCATGTTTGCATTATTAGTTTCAGAAGAATGTAACTTGAAATATAAAACTAGTATTCCTACAGGAACTGTCCAAAGATGTTTCTCTGTCATCCTTCTTCAACTCCTCCCACATAGGCCATTTAAGGTTATGGTTCTGAAACTAAGCTTACAAATGGTTTGATTTCATGTTATATCACATTATTTTGTAACCACTGATCTTGCATATTATGTAGCTAGAATGTATATATATTTGGGGAGTAGTTCCAGTGATATTGTATGAGAGATTCCAGGACTAGAGACTGACTAGGGCACATCGCTTATTTTGACAGGCTCTACTGTTGTAGCATTCAGGTTGGTCAAGAATACCATCAACCTTGTGCAAAGCACCAACTTATTCACCATCAAAACAGTTCAAGACTACTTAGTTTACACATTTCCCTCATCCATGCTTTACAGTAGGGACAACACAAGCAGGAGGTACTTGTTGACTGCCCCATGTGGTTACAATACACATGTGAGTTCGACGCGAAGATTGCAAACTTGACTTCCTCAGTGAAAGATACCAGTGTTCTTCCTCTTTGGAAAGTGCATAAATGAGAAAATTGTTATATTGTAGCAATACAGTGACCCCCAAACACATGTCACCTATGTAAAAATTATCTGTTATCGAAAGAAAATGTAAGAATAAGGTAAAGGAATTCCAATAGTTTGGCATGTTCTGACGAGTTGAATAGGAAGGTCTAAACAACATCCTTGAACCTTTCTGTTAGAATACAGAATGGAAATTTAACTAATGGTTCTTCCGAAACTCATTTAAGGATTATATTGCATTTGCAATTTCAGTAACCAAACTGTAGCTATTGTGAACCTGTTCATTGCATACATGTACTTTGTTTTTTCTCTTAATTTTGAACAGAAAGTACATTAAACTGGCATGTGTTATGTGATTTTCGTCACTTGTGAGTATGCAACCAAACACATTTAAGGTATCAAAATAAACTATATATATTGATAAAATTTGTAACCAATCTTGTAGCACATTTGTCAGGGCACAGACAAGCTCATTACTTGGGAAATACACAATGAATTAAAAACTCGTCTCAAAATCCAGGTGTACTGAAACTTTTGACCAGCACTGTATGAACTTCAAACTTGGTAATAAGTCATTTGCAAAATTTTAAGATCACCTTGAGTTTTGTCAACATTTCTGTCGCTGGACTCACATTACATTGTCTCATTGAAGGATTAAATACTATGTATTGGTTCATATCATCAGATTATTTGTATGGTCCCATTTGAATGAAATGTTTTTGCAAAGGTAGGTCTTCTATGACATTCTGTTTGCAATGCAGCATAGCAGAAAAAATTCCATTTTCAAAGGACCCCCGAAGTGACCTTCCATCAAAAAAGTATGAATGTCTTATTATTATTATTGATTTCCTCTGCTTGGCAAAGAACTGTGCTTGTGCACAGGTGCTCAGGAATCAGTGGCACTGGTCATTAGATAAGAGACACAAGAAGAATGAAAGACAGAGATAAAGTGTAAAGAGTTCTTGTTATAAAAGTGCAGATTAGGTGCGTCTCCATCAGCCCGAGTTTGCTCAAGCTCGAGATTCTAGCCCGATCAGCGCTTCTCGAGAAAAAAGTCCGAGTTTGAAAAACCCCGTCTCCATCAGCCCAAGTCGAGCGATTCCCACTCGTTCTTGGAATAAACTCGAGCTTTAGAGCATGCGCACTTTGAAGATGGAAAATTTTAAAAAATATATAGGATAAATGAAGAGAAAAGAGGAAAGAAATACATAAGGAAAAGATAAAAAGAGAGAAGGAAAAACAAAGAAATACATAAGAATAGAAATAATAGATAATTGGGAAAACAAAGAAATATATAAGGAGCAAAAGGAGAGAAGGAAAAACAAAGTAATACATAAGAAACAATGAAATACATAAGGAAAAAACAAAATAGAAATCAAAGAAATATATAAGGAAATACGAAGAAAACTGGATAGAAAGAGGAACAAAGAAATACATAAGAATAGAAAGAAGAATAAATAATGGGGAAAACAAAGAAATACATAAGGAGAAAAAAATAGAAGGAAAAACAAAGTAATACATAAGGAAACAGATAAAATAGAAAGAAAAACAGAGAAATACATAAGGAAACATAAAATAGAAAGAAAAACAAAGACATACATAAGGAAACAGATAAAATAAAAAGAAAAACAAAGAAATACATAAGGAAACAGATAAAATAGAAAGAAAAACAAAGAAATACAGTAGGAAATATAAAGAGAAGAGGACAGAAAGAACAAAGAAATACATAAAGAAAAGAGGATAGCAAGATCGAAGAACAGAAAATGGGGAAAACAAAGAAATACATAAGGAAAAGATAAAAATAGAGAAGGAAAACAAAGAAATATAAAGGGAAGAGGGTAAAAAAGAAGAACAAAGAAATACATATAAATAGACAGAAGAGTAGCCAACAGGAAAACAAAGAAATACAAAAGGAAAGGATAAAAAGATAGAAGAAAACAAAGAAATACTTAAAGAATCATAAAGAAAAGAGGATAACAAGAAGAACAAAGAAATACATAAGAAATTAAAGAAGAATAAAAAATTGGGAAAACAAAGAAATACATAAGGAAAAAGATAAAATAGAAAGAAAAATAAAGAAATACATATGAAAAGAAGAGGAGAGAAAGAAGAACAAAGAAGTACATTAGAATAGAAAGAAGGAATAAATAATGGGGAAAACAAAGAAATATATAAGGAGAAAAAAGAGAAAAGGAAAAACAAAGTAATACATAAGAAACAAAGTAATACATAAGAAACAAAGAAATACATGAGGAAAATATAGAATAGAAAGAAAAATAAAGAAATACATAAGGAAATATAAAGAGAAGAGGACAGAAAGAACAAAGAAATACAAAAACAAAGAAAAGAGGATAGCAAGATCGAAGAACAGAAAATGGGAAAAACAAAGAAATACATAAGGAAAAGACAAATAGAAGAAAAACAAGAAATATATAAAGAAAATAGGATAGCAAGAAGAACAAAGAAATACATAAGAATAGAAAGAAGAATAAAGAATGGGGAAAACAAAGAAATACATAAGGAGAAAAAAGAAAGGAAAAACAAAGAAATACATAAGGAAAAGGTGGAAAGAGAGAAGAAAATCAAGAAATACATAAGGAAAAAAACATTTCTAGGATTGGTGTCATGAATAAATTAACCCGAGTCAAAACCCAAGTGCGTCTTCACCTGCGAATTAGCGGGCTAATTCGCCAAATAGCGCTCTATTTCACAAAAAACCCGAGTTGACTTAGGCTTCTAGCTCAAGCTAGAAACCCACGAAATAGCCAACTAATTGCGTCTTCATTACAAACTAGCTCGAGCTAGTTCTGATCGGGTTAGTTTCCCGGATCAGAATTAGCGGGCTATTTTGGAAACTCAGGCTGATGAAGACGGGCCTATTGCCTCTACCAAAATAAAAATCAGGGATAATACTCGTCTCCCCTAGAGGAATGAGATCTGTGAGTGCAGTAGTCATAAGATCATGTGTCAGAGAGTGAAGCATAGCCTGAATGTGTAGTGGGAGATTGGTAATAAACGAAGACCTTGCAACGAAGTAACGAGGGCATTCACCAATCATGTGCGTGACTGTTTCTTGCGTGTATCCACTAGAAGTAAAGATTTACTTTAGGTACATGTATATGTACATTATAATATTCGCCTGCTTCCATTTAATTTGACTTTGTGCTGATTGTAAGAAATATGATCTAAAAGAGGTAAAAATTTGCATTAATCATGAACCAATAATATGGTGAATCCACTCTTACCCCCCCCCCCCAAAAAAAAAAGGGTATTCTTTTTTTGGCTGTATATCACTGGGTTTAAAAAAGATTATATAGTATTAACAAACATATTACATTAATATTCTCCTTTTTGTCTCTATTAAAATATAATAAAATTTATATCAGATACATCTTCAGTTTTACTTGATGTTTGCTAGATATGGAGCTAAAAACATCACATTTTTCACTATTGCTTTGCAAGCTGTTTGCTGGAAGATCATTTTAATGTTTCCTTGTATATTATCCATTCTGTAACTGGTTGAATTGCTAGAACTAGGTGTAAATGATATCAATGAGTCTTCATCACAAAACCTACTTGCTAGTATCTGTGCCATGCCGAGTCTCAAGAATCTCAAACTACATGTATCGTGGAACCTATCAGATGGATTCTACATTACGCTCAGAGAAGGAGCTTTGTCTCTTAAGGCAAAAGTACTGTCTTGTCTATAATATTTGCTTGTACAGAAAATATTTGAAATGCAAAACCAGCAGGCAACTCTTTACATTTTGTGAACATTTTTTTTTTCTTCAGATAGTGGCAAATAAATGCAAGAGTACAGTGTTTCTATATATTTGAAATACGAATGACTTTGGGCATCCTGAAACAAAACAGATATTAAAGGTATTTCTGGTTGTTGAATTCCATTTGGAGTGAAACTTGTTTAAAGTAATTCTAAATAGTGAAGTAGGTGGGTTGTTGTTAAGACCAGAAAATACAAACTAACAAGAACTTGTTGGAAATCACATTCAAAAACAACTTATGCCTGCATACATAGGAAGCTACATGTACATTACATGTTATGCATGTGTGCTAGGATGACTATTTCAATTTTCTCTTCTGTCATTACTCAAAACTCAGTTGTTGTAGATTTTTGCAAAAGTTTTACTAAATATTGTTTTGAAGATAACATGTTTTTACATGTAGTTCTTAAGATTCAGGGTAAGTTTCATCTGAGTCTGTGAGGATTTATTTTCCAGTGTTACTAGATGTCAGGTTTTCCTTTAGCCTTAGGTGCATTATTTTGAACTTTTGCCAGCTTCCATTTAGTTTGACTTTGTGTGATTTTGAGGAGAGGTTAAAGGTAACAGATAGTTTTGGGAAGCCCTCAAAAACTTTTCGCCAGATTTCTTTGATTTTACTTAATAGATAGCAGGGTACTAACATAACTAAGATGCCTTGAAGTTTTTGCCTCCTCAAGTGAAATATTTATTGAATGAGAGGTGAAAAGTAATAAAAATCCCTGGCCCAAAAAAGAGGGGATGTAAATTCAAACAACGGCCACACACACTACTCACATGAGGATTTCTGTGTGTATAGAATACGCTACACCTAGTGCGAAGCACTGGGTTGATTGTGCGGGAAACCGTCGGGTGGATAACGTATTAGCTTGAGGCAGTGAAAAGCCGTTTCCAAGCGTTTCTAACAGATATTTACACTAAAATTTGTTCGAAATCGCGAATGGAATGTTAAATAATCTCGTACATGTGTCTTATGATAAAAGGAGCATAGTATGTGACTATGTTAGTTAAGTTTCTTGCCAGTATGATTTTTGCTACCGAGACTATCTATGAGCTTTAAAGATACAGTACCAATGATTTTAAAAGGGTGAAGAAATTTTCATTAATCATAAACCAGTAAAAAATCAATTCTTTCTGTGGATGTATATCACTGGGCATAAAAACAGATGATAGAGTATTAACAAATATACAGGTAACTCTGCCTAAGTCGAATCTCTTGGGACCACAGAAATCTGTTCGACTTAGAAGAGGTAAAAAACACATGTTTTGCTCATTCTGTTCTGAAAAATTGCTTCGACTAAGGCGATTATTCGGCTTATGGAAGGTCGACTTATGCAGAGTTAACTGTACTTCTTTAATATTCTCCCTTTCTTCACTATTAAAATATGGAAATGTCTATAGATATTCAGTTTCACTTGATATTAAATAACATCACAGCTTTCATTATCGCTCTGCATGCTGTTTGCTGTGATATCATTTCATGTTTCCTTGTATATTTTCCCTTCTGTGATGGGTTGAATTAGAAACAGACATATCTGAATAAAAGCTTTCTTATTATTTTGCTTAAAATTGTTCAAAAAGGTTAATACTAATTCTTCATCCTAATATTGTGGTTCTGCTTCTGTAGAATAAAATTTTGATTTTGAATAATTTTGTCATACAATGTATGCGTCTTTCCCGCGTTTTTATGTACCACGACGTTTCGCTAATCTAATGTATCTAACTTTTGTCCATCCTGAAACAAAACAGGCATAAAGGTATTTCTGGTGGTTGAATTCCAATTAGAGTGAAACTTGTTCAAAGTTATTCTAAATACATGTAGTGAAGTAGGTGGGTTGTTGTTTAGACCAGAAAATACATTTCCTTTAGGTACATGTAAGTTTTACCTACATGCATGTACTTCAATTTAGTTTGACTTTGTGCTGATTGTAAGAACGTGTTAAAGATTCAGTATGCAGTATGAAGACATTTTCATTCATTTTGAAACGAAATTATGAGAACCCCCCCCCCCCCCCCCAATGAATGAATAAATTAATAAAAAAAATTAAAAATAATAAAGAGAAATCTTTCTTTGGTGATATATGACCAGATTGAAAAAAAAAAAGATAAAGTATTAACAAAAAATAGTCTTCTGTCATTTGTCATTATCAGAATACGAAAATGTCTATATAAATCCACTAATTATCACCTGATACATGTATTTGCCAGATGTGCAGCTTAATATAGAACATACATCGCAGTGTCTATTATTGCTCTGCAAGCAGTTTGCTGTATATGGATATTTTTTTTTAGTATTGATGATTATTTTATGCAATTTTATAGAATAACAGAATGATACATGTAGATCCACAATATTGATTTGAGATCTTGACTTTTATCTACTTTCTCTATTTAGGTAACATCCCTAATACTACAAATAGATATTAAAGGGGAATTAACCTCAAAATATTAATGTGCTTATATTCAAAGATGTAATCAATTCCTTCTTGTTGTCTTACGTAGTTTTGCATTAAGATATACGAGATGAGTATATATCAAGATTTTCTCAGCAAAATTTATCGTCTGCTAGCAATACCTGGGGCTGCCATTTTCTTGATGTGTACATAAAGATATTTTTAATCCGAATGCAAAATTGTCTTTCTTCCTGATACAAAATCCCATTTGAAATTTGAAATATTCAAGAGAATATACATATATTCTAAAAACGAAAATGTATTTTATATTTCTTTGAAAATTACTATTTTACTAAATATAAATCTATTTTCTGGATACTATGACGTACGCGACGGAGCAAATTAATTCAAATTTATGGATGATAACTTTACCGAGCATCAGTAGTGACAAACTATGCATTCACCTGCTTTGAGATAATGGATTTCAATAGTCAGAATGCGCGTTGTATAAATTATGTTCTGCTCTGCCAGGCAAGCCCAAGAAATCGATTTCTATTTAGCAAAACCAGAGAATTTGAAAAGAAATCTATAAATTTCAAATTTTAAAATATATGTATACACCTGTTATGTATTTTCCATCATATATGGGGATTTTTTGTAATGAAGAGAAGCAATTTACCTTCCTGACCGGAACGGTTCCCAATGGTTCATGTACAACTCCATATCATCAAGAAATTGGCCGCCCCCATGTAAAATGTTAGCAGATGATACCTTGTACTAGAATGTCTTGATTTAAACCCTTTTCTGGTATTTTATTTCTAAAGTGATACAGGCCAATGATTAAGAATATATTACACCTTTGAACATAAGTACATTTATATTCATGGGTTAATTCTCCTTTAAAGAGTCTGGGTCACAAAGCCTAGTTGCTGGTCTTTTTGTGTATGTCCATTTTTTAAGTCTATTTATTATTGACATGCTTGTAAATGTCGATGTACATGTATGTCACCCAAATAGCTATTAATGTGGATGCATATATGATACAGTAAAATAATCTCACATGTTGTAGATCAACCATTACTTAAAGTGCTTAAATTTACCTAAAATTACTTAAATTTGGTGAGTCAATTGTGACATACTGGCATTTTCTTTTATCAATCTTATAATAAGAATCACAAAGAACATTTTCACAGCAGAATAATGGTAACAATGAGGTGTACAAGTATACATAACCACATGAACCAAATGTCAGAAGAAAATGCAAACTTAAAATGAATTACAAACCAATATGTGTAATAAAAAGATAATACATGCACTGGCATACTGGTGGGGGGCCTGGGGGGGGGCTGCAGCCACCCCCCCCCCCCAAAGTTCCGCGATCAAAAAAAAAGGAAAAGGAAAGAAAAAAAAAGGAGAAGGGAAGAAAGAAAAGGAAGGGGAACAGAAAGAAAGAAAGAAAGAAAGAAGAAAGAAAGAAAGATGAAAAGAAAAGTCATCCATTCTATATACCCCCTGGCTAGAAAGTATGTGTTTTTGTGATTACAGTAGTCATGGTGTAGTACGTCTTTTAGAACGTATAATTCGCTGATTTTTTTTTTTTTAGTACCTCCCCTTCCATGTAGATATACTGATATGCATCTTGTTTTCCCACAGTTTTCATTTTACAGGAGGGGAACTTTCCTCTTATACCCAAACCAGCTCCTTTATGATAGGACCACACACCATCATGAAATTTATTTTGAAACAGGGAAGTAAATAATGAGTTTAGGCTACAGCACACTTCTCAGGCTCGGAAGTCCTCTAGAATGCAAACTTTTACTATTCAACATAGAAAATCCTCTCAGTCGGTCTCTCTGCTCCCTTGTTTTATAGTAATAATAATAATAATAATAATAACCGTTCTTGTATAGCGCATATCACAATATGATATAACGTCCCTATGCGCTTCCAAAGGGTTTAGATATTATTACCCTGGCTTTAGCTCCAGCAGCCTTAATCAGCGCGCAGTGCATTTCAAGGAATAAATCCTGCCAGGTACCCATTTAACACCTGGGTGGAGAGTGGCAAATGTGGATTAATGTCTTGCCAAAAGACGCTAGTGCCGGGCTGAGATTCGAACCTTCAACCCTTGGATTGAGAGTCCAGTGAATGAACCACTATATACCACAACACCTCCACTTAGTACACTTAAACTTTATTTTAAAGAAAATCTATAAAAAGGTATTACATAGCCTATAGGCAGAGAGGAATCGTCCCCCGAAAATGAAAGTAGCTAAATATTAACAATGATCTTAAGCAGCCTATCTCCATAAGAGGAAAAAAGAAGAGGATGGATATTAAGCTCAGACTTTGCTTATTATATTTGTTTGCATAAAAGTGGTCTGAAATGCAAAATTTCAAACGAGAAAATGTAAAAAAAATTTCTGGCTCGGTCGCTATGCCACCTCGCAAAATAGAATATTCAATTTAGCAAAATAAGTGCAATATTTTCATGGTACAGCAAAGTGCAAAGACTTCTTATTTGTGGATGGGAAGGGGGTGTACCGTACCCCCCCCCCCCCCCCATTCAAAGTATATACGCTTTAGCAAACTCGTCAATTCTTGCCGGCTCAGCCCCCTCAAAATCTGTGGTTCATTACACCACTGAATACATGTATACCTGTTATTTTATATCCAAACCGTTATTATAAAGAACAAGTTATGCTGATCATTCCAGTTAACCTTTCTTTTCAACTGTTGACAACATCACCCCGAAATTTCAAAGTATTTTTTTTGTTTTAAAGTAAAAATAAATAGCTATTCTTTCAACCATAAGAAGAAACAATTATGTATTGTGAGTCATGGTCTTGTAGAAGATACATGTACATAATGCATATATGGCACTTAGGGTTTGAACCAAGAATAAATATACATGAAATATAAGACTGGGTTTCTCACTTCTGAACAATACCCTTTCTATTCTTCCTCATCGTCAGAGCTATCCATACAGAGAGTCATGACACTGGAGGTCGCTTCTGATTGGTCAGTCATTTCATGGAGCTTCAAAAAGTTCCCTCTCATAGAGAATGTACGTGAAAGGGAACTATTGGCAGCTCCATGATCCGCCATGTTTTAAACGAAGACCGCATATGCGCATGCTTATTATCGCGCTCTGCTCATCATTGTCGGGCGCCATCTTGCGTAGACCAATATTGAAGCTGTATAAGATGGTGCATGCATTGTGAATTGTGGTCATGGAGAATGCTTATATGTGATGCCTATTTTTATTATTTTAAATCTCCCTTGTAATTGTACATGTTTTTTGCCTTTTTAAAATCGTTTTGTTTGCATTTGATATGAAGTTGAATTGTAAATTTTACCCAAGAATTCTAATATTTTCCTACGCTTTTTAGTCAGAATTAATGGTTTTTATTTCTTCATTTATATGAAATAGGTACTTGCATTGTAAACTGTTGACTCGTATCATTGGTGGGGTGATCAAACCTCTTAAAGGGGAAGTTCACCCCGAAGATTATTTGAGTTTAAAAAATGCAGAAAAAATAAAGAAAAATATTGGCGAAAGTTTGGACAAAATCCGTTAAAGAATAACAGAGTTATGGACTTTTGAAGTTTTGATTTTGTGACGTCACATGCGAGCAGCTTCTCCATTATGTAATGTGATAAATATTCCATAAAATACAGTTTTCTCAGAAAATTTAGAATATTTTCGTCTGTGCATTTGATATATTGTCAGAAATGTTATTCAATACTAGATTCTGAAAAGAAACAATATTAATTTATCGTGGAACGTAAAAAAAATGCCAATATATGGAATATTTATTACATGACCAATGGGCAGCTGCTCGCATGTGACGTCACGAATCCAAAACTTTAAATACTCATAACTCTTTTATTATTTGACCGATTTTCATCAAACCTTCGCCAATATTTTTCTTTATTTTTTCTGCATTTTTTAAACTCAAGTAATCTTCAGGGTGAACTTTCCCTTTAACTCAATTTTTGCAGCACAATTTTCTTTACAGACAATGAAAATTGTCTGTAAAACATTGGGTGGATCTCTCTTTGGAATTGCCCCCAACTTTGCCCCAACAATGTACCGATGCCATATTTTAGCGTATATCAACTTTTGTCTGTACTGCCCCCCCCCCCCCCCCCCCCCAATCACATATGACAAAGTATCTTAGAAATAGTTGATAGCAAAAGTTCTGAACTCTTTGGAATTGCACTCAACCGGCATTCTGATACATAAAGAATGTGCAAAACAATTACATTTGTGCTTTTAAAAATGAAACAATTTACAAAGATTTATATATGAAAAATGCTACGTGATAAATGCTAATCTCTTGAGAAATTCCGCTGGAAACCCATAAAGAATATAAATATGACATTAGTACATTATGAAAACTCTATTTGCTAACAGAGGAAGAACAAAACAGAGGTAAATTTAAGGAAAAGCCCAGTCTGCCAGAGAGGTTTGAAGTTTCCAATTTGCACTCCCGATTGAGATCTTCACTTCATGTATATGGTGCAGTCCATCCTCCAACTTTAACCCAGGAAATAAAGGAAGCTCTTGCTATTGCAGAATATCTTTTTTTTAATGACAAAAATTGGGTGGAAAAATGATCGCCTTCAGATTGATCACTTGTGGTACATGTACATGTATCTTTCTGCTTGCCATTGATATGATATGGAAATTTCTGTATTTAATATTTTCATATGCAGTCAAAATACAGTGTATAATGTACATTTAAGTGTATTTTTATATTTTTTCAGTATTTGATAATCTGTGTGTAGCACAGCAATCAAAAACATGAAAGTCTTGCCTTCTACATATACAAGATTTTATTATCCCCTCGCCGACGAAGTTGGAGGGGATATAGTAACGCTGCCGTCAGTCCGTAACAAATCTGGTTTCCGTTTGATAACTTTAGGATTGTTTGACGGATTTCAATGAAATATGATGTGAAGGTACATGATATCAAAATACAGCCTATTTTCAATTTCGGAGTATGTAGGTCAAAGGTCATAGCTCACTAGATATCTGAAAATGCGAAAAATGTGGTTTCCGTTCGATAACTTTAGTTATGTTTTAAAGATAGATTTTAATGAGATTTGGTAAGAAGGTGCATGGTATGAAGATATAGCCTAAGTTCGATCTTTGAGTACATGTATGTCATACATGTAGCTCATTAAATATGGAAAAATAGAGCTATTTATGTATGTGAAAATGTGGTTGCCGTTCGATAACTTTAGTAATGTTGGACAGATTTTAATGAAATTTGTTATTAAGGTACATGGTATGAAGATATAGTCTAAGTTCGATCTTCGAGTATGTAGGTCAAAAGTCAAAGTTCGTATTTCATTAAATATAGGAAAATAGCTAATTATATATCTAAAAATGTGGTTACGTAAGTAATGTTGTTGAGTATGTAAGTCAAAGGTCACAGGTCACAGCTCATTAAATATGCAAATATTGCTAATTATGTACATGAGAAAGTTTATTTTCAGATCTTCTCATGGGTCATTCCATAAAGTAGTAAACTTTCTGTACATCCATTCCCCAGGTATTAGTAACTTCCTTGCCTAGTAATATAATAGTATAGTCTAATGGAGGTAACTTCTTCTGACGTATATAGACTATTTGTACCCGGCAAGGGAATGCTGCTCTTTGCTTTGCCCTTGTTTCTTATATTCATGTACATGTAGGTTGAATCCCTTATACAAGTACATGATATGAGTGAGGTTACATATAGGTCACAAAACCTTTTTTTTTTTTTTTGAATTACGTGAAATTTCTGTACACACTTGTTTACACCTGTTATTTTCTAGGATATGTAGTACGAAAAAAACTATTGTATATTTATTTTTATTCATTTATTCAAACATATTTATACAAGATGACAAGATCAATTGTAGGACTGATTCTTGATTGCTTTGCAGTTGAAGAAGAAAAATTGTTGTAATGCCTCTTTATGTTTCCTTGTATATTTTCCCATCTATGACAAGTTGAATCTCTAGATCTATCTAGATGTACATGTAGGTTATATTGGAGGGCTTGGATTACAGAGCCTGTGTGCTATATAAATCCACTGATTATCACCTGTTATTTGCAAGATGTGCAGCTTATTATGGAACATTCATGCAGTTACATCACAGTGTCTATTATTGCTCTGCAAGCAGTTTGCTATATATAGGTTTTTTTTTTAGTATTGATGATTATTTTATGCAATTTTATAGAAGAATAACAGAATCAGATAGATCCACAATATTGATTTGAGATCTTGACTTTTATCTACTTTCTCTATTTAGGTTACATCCCTGACACTGCATATAGATATTAAAGAGTCTGGGTCACAATTAAAACCTAGTTGCTGGTATCTGTGCCATGCCGAGCAAAATATAAACTAGCTTAATTAACAAGAGGTTGCTGGAACTCACATTCACTGAAAGACCCAACTCATGTCTGCACATACACAGGAAGCTACATGCTATGCATGTGTGTTGGGATGACTAGCACAATATTGTTACTGTAACTCCATCAGCTATTGCATATTTCAACATATTTCTTACCTGAATCATTTGGTAGATGTCATGAATTCGCAGTTTTGAAAACTCAGGGTAATTAAGTATCATCTGAATCTGTGAGGATTTATTTTCCAATATTATTAGAACTCAAGATGTCCTTTGGGTACTCCCTGCTTCCAATTATTTTGATTTTGTGCTTTATTGTAGGAACATGTTAAATATAGAGTATGACTTTAAAAAGATGAAGATATTTTCATTAATCTTGAAACAATATTTTTTGACCCCCTCCCCCCCCCCCCCTTCAAAAAAAAAAATACGAGAGAGAACTTCTTTCTTATGAGTCTTCTCCCATTGTCATTATCATTGATACAGAAATATCTATTAAATTCAGTACCACTTGATTTTTGCTAATTGTGTGCTAGTGCAGCTCAATATGAAATATACATTTACATGTTAATGTTATATTTGTTAATTTGCAGGGCCGCCTTGTAAAAACCAGTGTTGAAATCACTGATGAAGCCACCCTGGTAAAATAAGACTAAATAAATTTTAGAAATACAAATAAATGACAGTGTTCATTATTGCTCTGCAAGAAGTTTGTTGTGTCACCAGTTCATGTTTCCTTGTTTACTTCTATTCTGTGACAGGTTGAATCTCTAGATCTAGAAATGGATGACATCAGTGAGCATGGATTACAAAGCCTGGGTGCTTGTATCTGTTCTATGCCATGTCTCAGAAGTGTGAGAGTACGTTCACAAGCATACTACCGAGAAAGAGGAGAATTGAAGGTAACAATCTGAAAGTCAAAGCCAAACACAAAGAGATTATATCTGTACTTGCAAGTAATATCAGTGAGCAATGGATCACAAAGCCTAGGTGCTAAAATATGTTCTATGACTACATGTATGCCATGTATCAGAAGTGTGAGGATTAAAGAGAACTGTGAGGATCTACATGCATAGTCCTCTTACATGTATGCAGAATAATCATCATTAAAAGTACCAATCTGAAAGTTAAAGTCAAAATACAAACAGATCAGTGCAATACCACTGTACATGTAATTCATTGAATCATATTGCAAAGTAAATGAATCTCCTCCCTTCCTCTCTCAACTGATATTTATTTGATATTTCACAATCTTCCTTTACGTTTCCTAATCATTCTCTAAATCTCATCACATCTTCATAGAGAAGCCCTCCTTATCAAAGATATAATGTTAAAATGACTAATACAATTTCATATTAACTAAGAATTTATATTTCTCTAATGTACATTGTACAGGCATGTAATTATGCAAATAGAACTAAATACATGTATAAAAAGGAACAAAGAATAAAAAGAAAGTAGAGAGCATTAAGCCAGGCACATTCATATTCAAGTGACTCTTATTGTAATGTACATCTCCCTCTGTGTTTCTTGTTATGTTGAGTATATTGTCATCTGTATTGTATTATGTACACTGCATATTATAATACATGTATATATTAGTTTGGTCTCTGGAACAACATGTTTCTAAGGCATTGCATTTTCAAATGAATAGCTAGGATAGTGATATTTTTGAAAACCTCTCAATAATAAGCTACTCTGAAATTGTCAAACGTTTAGTTTTAGTATACTTATATTTCATATTTTAGCATGATCCTGATTAACAATGCAAAACAAATACAGTTTCATGTGCAAAATAAATGTTTGGTTTGTATTTTGTAACATCCATTATTGGATATTTATTTTGGAAAATATATACACATTGCTAATCAATTTTTAAATCCCATTTTTAATTCTAATAATACATGTATAGGCAACACTATTGAAGGATGTACACATGGGTGAATCATCATCATCATCAGAGGTTATCACATCAACCTGTCCGATTGACATCCAGCTGAAAGTAGATCTGCTCCTTGCATTTGTGTCTTCGCTAGCAGCATCACAGACCTCAAAGGTATATTAAGTAATTTCCATAGAATAACAGGCCTCTACAGAGCATGTTTGATCTCTTGTGTAAAATGATGCATTTCCTCTCCACTGTAGTTTGAGGTAGACAAATCACTTTTTATGGTCTGAAGATTAGTCTTCATTGATCATGCTACTCATTTGTTTAGGTTTTATTTGTTATTCAATAACATGATCAGGACTACCATCTTCACCCAAGATAATATGTTTTCTATACATCTACATGTATGCATATGCAGTTTATGCACATCAAGTTATTACTATTGTAAGTTATTAACATGCATGCCAATATATTTATGAATCTAAACAACGGGACAGAAATTTTTCTGACTATCCTTACTATCTGTACAATTGGTGGCAAATTCACCTGAGAATTTACATATCATTTGTTTGGAAGCAGAAGGGCATTAACTCTATACTTTAACACAGAGTTAACGCCCTTCTGACACCAAACAGACAATATTATATTATATGTTTTTGGAGAAAGAAATCAGCCATAATTTCTTACTGAATGAGAAACAGGTACTTACATTGTTAAGTGTGGTCCCGTGGAAAAGATTTTTACCAAGAATAAAACAAAAAGGTTTACCATGGGCTTCTTATTTCTGTTCAATAGTCTCTCTTTTCTTATTTTCCCTAATATAGAGGTGATATATCCATTTTGTAGGTCCATTCATGTTTGGCAAAAATGGTGATGTATGTACATGTAGTACAGATGAATTGTTAGTCTGCAAGCACAAAAAAGTTTGTCTTTTCTAAAGCATTTCATCATTGTTTGATATACTGTAGAGTATTTGATGCATAAATATATTTACATTTCAGAGATGCATGTACATGTATAATAAAATAATACTCTGTAATATCTATGAAAGTAGACAGAACTGCTTTTATGTGTTTTCATTTTCCTTGACAGGTTGAAACTCTTGAACTTAATCATCATGATGATATAAATGGTGTCAGTGAGTCTGCATCACAAAACCTGGGTGCCAGTATCTGTGCTATGCCATGCCTCAAGAATGTCAAACTATCTATGAAGCTATCACATGGAATCTACATTGCACTCAGAGAAGGAGCTTCATCACTGAAGGTAACAACTCATTATAACTCTGTCTCATATTATATTTGTAAATGCACTCACTCCATAATCTACATGTGTAACATTGGTAGCCAATTTACCTGATAATTTAATTATCATTTGTTTGGAACCAGAAGGGTATTAACTCTATACTTTAACACAGAGTTAAAGGGAAATTCACCCTTAATAGCAAGTTGCTTTGAAAGAAAGAGGAAAAATCAGAGAAGCAGATTGGTGAAAGTTTGAACGAAATTGGACAAGCAATAAGAAAGTTATGAATTTTTGAAAGTTGTAATCACTATGCATATGGGAATTTCAAATTGGCCGAATAGGTAATGTCACTGTGATGTAGCTGTGGACAACTCTCCCATTCCCTCTCACACACAAAATGACTAAATTGTCACTTTTTTTCAAAATGCATTACTCAGTAGGATCTTTTCGTTCATGAGGACCTACATGTATATTAAACAACATGCTATCTCCGATATATTTTGAGTACTGCCCCGAGGATAAAAGTGCCTCGAAGAAAACCGCAAATTAATGATATATTTCTGTAGAGTTGTCCACAAAAATGTCACAATTGACTCACCAAATTGCCAATTTGAGATTCGCATAGATGTAGTGATCTCATTTTTCAAACATCCATAACTTTCTTAGTCCTTGTCCGATTTCTTTCAAACTTTCACCATCCTGTTTTTCTTATTTTTCTGCTTTCATACAAATCATCTTATTACCAAGGTTGGATTGCCCTTTAATGCCCTTCTGGCACCAAACAGACAATATTATATTACATGTTTTTGGAGTAAGATTGATCACTTGTGGTACATGTACCTATCTGCTTGCCATTTATATGATATGGAAATTTTAATATTTTCATATGCAGTCAAAATGCAGTGTATAATGTACATTTAAATGTATTTTTATATTTTCAGTATTTGATAATCTGTGTGTAGCACAGCAATCAAAAACATGAAAGTCTTGCCTTCTACATGTACAAGATATTATTATCCCCTCGCCGACAAAGTTGGAAGGGATATACATGTACATGTACATGTAGTAACGCTGCCGTCTGTCTGTAACAAATCTGGTTTCCGTTTGATAACTTTAGGAATGTTTGACGGATTTCAATGAAATATGATGTGAAGGTACATGATATCAAAATACAGCCTATTTTCAATTTCGGAGTATGTAGGTCAAAGGTCATAGCTCACTAGATATCTGAAAATGCGAAAAATGTGGTTTCCGTTCGATAACTTTAGTTATGTTTTAAAGATAGATTTTAATGAGATTTGGTAAGAAGGTGCATGGTATGAAGATATAGCCTAAGTTCGATCTTTGAGTACATGTATGTCATACATGTAGCTCATTAAATATGGAAAAATAGAGCTATTTATGTATGTGAAAATGTGGTTGCCGTTCGATAACTTTAGTAATGTTGGACAGATTTTAATGAAATTTGTTATTAAGGTACATGGTATGAAGATATAGTCTAAGTTCGATCTTCGAGTATGTAGGTCAAAAGTCAAAGTTCGTATTTCATTAAATATAGGAAAATAGCTAATTATATATCTAAAAATGTGGTTACGTAAGTAATGTTGTTGAGTATGTAAGTCAAAGGTCACAGGTCACAGCTCATTAAATATGCAAATATTGCTAATTATGTACATGAGAAAGTTTATTTTCAGATCTTCTCATGGGTCATTCCATAAAGTAGTAAACTTTCTGTACATCCATTCCCCAGGTATTAGTAACTTCCTTGCCTAGTAATATAATAGTATAGTCTAATGGAGGTAACTTCTTCTGACGTATATAGACTATTTGTACCCGGCAAGGGAATGCTGCTCTTTGCTTTGCCCTTGTTTCTTATATTCATGTACATGTAGGTTGAATCCCTTATACAAGTACATGATATGAGTGAGGTTACATATAGGTCACAAAACCTTTTTTTTTTTTTGAATTACGTGAAATTTCTGTACACACTTGTTTACACCTGTTATTTTCTAGGATATGTAGTACGAAAAAAAATATTGTATATTTATTTTTATTCATTTATTCAAACATATTCATACAAGATGACACGATCAATTGTAGGACTGATTCTTGATTGCTTTGCAGTTGAAGAAGAAAAATTGTTGTAATGCCTCTTTATGTTTCCTTGTATATTTTCCCATCTATGACAAGTTGAATCTCTAGATCTATCTAGATGTACATGTAGGTTATATTGGAGGGCTTGGATTACAGAGCCTGTGTGCTATATAAATCCACTGATTATCACCTGTTATTTGCAAGATGTGCAGCTTATTATGGAACATTCATGCAGTTACATCACAGTGTCTATTATTGCTCTGCAAGCAGTTTGCTATATATAGGTGTTTTTTTTTTAGTATTGATGATTATTTTATGCAATTTTATAGAAGAATAACAGAATCAGATAGATCCACAATATTGATTTGAGATCTTGACTTTTATCTACTTTCTCTATTTAGGTTACATCCCTGACACTGCATATAGATATTAAAGAGTCTGGGTCACAATTAAAACCTAGTTGCTGGTATCTGTGCCATGCCAAACAAAATATAAACTAGCTTAATTGTCAAGAAGTTGCTGGAACTCACATTCACTGAAAGACCCAACTCATGTCTGCACATACACAGGAAGCTACATGCTATGCATGTGTGTTGAGATGACTAGCACAATATTGTTACTGTAACTCGATCAGCTATTGTACATGTATATTTTAACATATTTCTTACCTGAATCATTTGGTAGATGTCATGAATTCGTAGTTTTGAAAACTCAGGGTAATTAAGTTTCATCTGAATTTGTGAGGATTTATTTTCCAATATTATTAGAACTCAAGATTTCCTTTGAGTACTCCTTGCTTCCATTTATTTTGATTTTGTGCTTTATTGTAGGAACATGTTAAATATAGAGTATGTCTTTAAAAAGATGAAGATATTTTCATTAATCTTGAAACAATATTTTTTGACCCCCTCCCCCCCCCCCCCCCCTTCAAAAAAAAAATACGAGAGAGAACTTCTTTCTTTGGTATGAGTCTTCTCCCATTGTCATTATCATTGATACAGAAATATCTATTAAATTCAGTACCACTTGATTTTTGCTAATTGTGTGCTAGTGCAGCTTAATATGAAATATACATTTACATGTTAATGTTATATTTGTTAATTTGCAGGGCCGCCTTGTAAAAACCAGTGTTGAAATCACTGATGAAGCCACCCTGGTAAAATAAGACTAAATAAATTTTTAAAATACAAATAAATGACAGTGTTTATTATTGCTCTGCAAGAAGTTTGTTGTGTCACCAGTTCATGTTTCCTTGTATACTTTCTATTCTGTGACAGGTTGAATCTCTAGATCTAGAAGTGGATGGCATCAGTGAGCATGGATTACAAAGCCTGGGTGCTTGTATCTGTTCTATGCCATGTCTCAGAAGTGTGAGAGTACGTTCACAAGCATACTACCGAGAAAGAGGAGAATTGAAGGTAACAATCTGAAAGTCAAAGCCAAACACAAAGAGATTATATCTGTACTTGCAAGTAATATCAGTGAGCAATGGATCACAAAGCCTAGGTGCTAAAATATGTTCTATGACTACATGTATGCCATGTATCAGAAGTGTGAGGATTAAAGAGAACTGTGAGGATCTACATGCATAGTCCTCTTACATGTATGCTGAATAATCATCATTAAAAGTACCAATCTGAAAGTTAAAGTCAAAATACAAACAGATCAGTGCAATACCCCTGTACATGTAATTCATTGAATCATTGCAAAGTAAATGAATCTCCTCCCTTCCTCTCTCAACTGATATTTATTTGATATTTCACAATTTTCTTCCTTTACATTTCCTAATCATTCTCTAAATCTCATCACATCTTCATAGAGAAGCCCTCCTTATCAAAGATATAATGTTAAAATGACTAATACAATTTCATATTAACTAAGAATTTATATTTCTCTAATGTACATTGTACAGGCATGTACATGTAATTATGCAAATAGAACTAAATACATGTATAAAAAGGAACAAAGAATAAAAAGAAAGTAGAGAGCATTAAGGCAGGTGCACATTTATATTCAAGTGACTCTTATTGTAATGTACATCTCCCTCTGTGTTTCTTGTTATGTTGAGTATATTGTCATCTGTATTGTATTACTGTATGTACACTGCATATTATGATACATGTATATATTAGTTTGATCTCTGAAACAACATTTTTCTAAGGCATTGCATTTTCAAATGAATAACTAGGATAGTGATATTTTTGAAAACCTGTCAATAATAAGCGACTCTGAAATTGTCAAACGTTTAGTTTTAGTATACTTGTATTTCATATTTTAGCATGATCCTGATTAACAATGCAAAACAAATACAGTTTCATGTGCAAAATAAATGTTTGGTTTGTATTTTGTAACATCCATTATTGGATATTTATTTTGGAAAATATATACACATTGCTAATTAATTTTTAAATCCCATTTTTAATTCTAATAATATAGGCAACACTATTGAAGGATGTATACATGGGTGAATCATCATCATCGTCAGAGGTTATCACATCAACCTGTCTGATTGACATTAAGCTGGAAGTAGATCGGCTCATTGCATTTGTGTCTTTGCTAGCAGCATCACCGACCTCAAAGGTATAAGTAATTTCCATAGAATAACAGGCCTCTACAGAGCATGTTTGATCTCTCGTGTAAAATGTTGGGATGCATTTCCTCTCCACTGTAGTTTGAGGTAGACAAATCACGTTTTTATGGTCTGAAGATTAGTCTTCATTGATCATGCTACTACCATCTTCACCCAAGATAATATTTTTTCTATTCATCTACATGTATGCATATGCAGTTTATGCACATCCAGTTATTATTATTGTAAGCTATTAACATGCATACCAATATATTTATAAATCTAAACGACAGGAGATAAATTTTTCTGACTTTCCTTACTATCTGTACAATTGGTGGCAAATTCACCTGAGAATTTACATATTGTCTGTTTGGAACCAGAAATGCGTTAATTCTCTACTTAAACACAGAGTTAACACACTTCTGACACCGAACAGACAATATTATATTATATGATTTTGGAGAAAGAAATCATAGCCATAATTTCTTACTGAATGAGAAACAGGTACTTACATTGTTAAGTGTGGTCCCGTGGAAAAGATTTTTACCAAGAATAAAACAAAAAGGTTTACCATGGGCTTCTTATTTCTGTTCAATAGTCTCTCTTTTCTTATTTTCCCTAATATAGAGGTGATATATCCATTTTGTAGGTCCATTCATGTTTGGCAAAAATGGTGATGTATGTACATGTAGTACAGATGAATTGTTAGTCTGCAAGCACAAAAAAGTTTGTCTTTTCTAAAGCATTTCATCATTGTTTGATATACTGTAGAGTATTTGATGCATAAATATATTTACATTTCAGAGATGCATGTACATGTATAATAAAATAATACTCTGTAATATCTATGAAAGTAGACAGAACTGCTTTTATGTGTTTTCATTTTCCTTGACAGGTTGAAACTCTTGAACTTAATCATCATGATGATATAAATGGTGTCAGTGAGTCTGCATCACAAAACCTGGGTGCCAGTATCTGTGCTATGCCATGCCTCAAGAATGTCAAACTATCTATGAAGCTATCACATGGAATCTACATTGCACTCAGAGAAGGAGCTTCATCACTGAAGGTAACAACTCATTATAACTCTGTCTCATATTATATTTGTAAATGCACTCACTCCATAATCTACATGTGTAACATTGGTAGCCAATTTACCTGATAATTTAATTATCATTTGTTTGGAACCAGAAGGGTATTAACTCTATACTTTAACACAGAGTTAAAGGGAAATTCACCCTTAATAGCAAGTTGCTTTGAAAGAAAGAGGAAAAATCAGAGAAGCAGATTGGTGAAAGTTTGAACGAAATTGGACAAGCAATAAGAAAGTTATGAATTTTTGAAAGTTGTAATCACTATGCATATGGGAATTTCAAATTGGCCGAATAGGTAATGTCACTGTGATGTAGCTGTGGACAACTCTCCCATTCCCTCCCACACACAAAATGACTAAAATGTCACTTTTTTTCAAAATGCATTACTCAGTAGGATCTTTTCGTTCATGAGGACCTACATGTATATTAAACAATATGCTATCTCCGATATATTTTGAGCACTGCCCCGAGGGTAAAAGTGCCTCGAAGAAAACCGCAAATTAATGATATATTTCTGTACGACAAATGGTAGAGTTGTCCACAAAAATGTCACAATTGACTCACCAAATTGCCAATTTGAGATTCGCATAGATGTAGTGATCTCATTTTTCAAACATCCATAACTTTCTTAGTCCTTGTCCGATTTCTTTCAAACTTTCACCATCCTGTTTTTCTTATTTTTCTGCTTTCATACAAATCATCTTATTACCAAGGTTGGATTGCCCTTTAATGCCCTTCTGGCACCAAACAGACAATATTATATTACATGTTTTTGGAGTAAGAAATCATTGCCATAATTTCTTACTGAATGACATACAGGTACTTGCATTGTTAAGTGAGGTCCCATGGAAAAGATTTTAACTAAGAATAAAACAAAAATGTTTACCCTGGGCTTCTTAGTTCTGTTTAATAGTCTCTTCTTATATTCCCTTATATAGAGGTGATATATCCATTTTGTAAGTCCAATCATGTTTGACAAAGATGGTAAGGTATGCAATACAGATGAATTGTTAGTCTGCGAGCACAAAAAAAGTTGTCTTTTCTAAAGCATTTCATCAGTGTATGATACACAGGTGTACTGTAGAGTATTTGATGCACAAAAAAATCTCAAAGGTGCATATAAATGTATGTTAAAAAGGGTATTCTTGTCATATCTAACAAAGTAGATGGCAGTGTATGCAGTACAGATAAATTGTTAGTCTGCAAGCACAAAAAAGAATGAGAAACAGGTACTTACATTGTTAAGTGTGGTCCCGTGGAAAAGATTTTTACCAAGAATAAAACAAAAAGGTTTACCCTGGGCTTCTTATTTCTGTTCAATAGTCTCTCTTTTCTTATTTTCCCTAATATAGAGATGATATATCCATTTTGTAGGTCCATTCATGTTTGGCAGAAATGGTGATGAATGTACATGTAGTACAGATGAATTGTAAGTCTGCAAGCACAAAAAAGTTTGTCTTTTCTAAAGCCTTTCATCATTGTTTGATATACTGTAGGGTATTTGATGCACAAATATATTTACATTTCAGAGATGCATGTATAATAAAAGAATACTCTGTAATATATATGAAAGTAGACAGAACTGCTTTATGTGTTTTCATTTTCCTTGACAGGTTGAAACTCTTGAACTTAATCATCATGATGATATAAATGGTGTCAGTGAGTCTGCATCACAAAACCTGGTTGCCACTATCTGTGCTATGCCATGTCTCACAAATGTCAAACTATCTATGGAGCTATCAGATGGATTCTACATTGCATTCAGAGAAGGAGCTTCATCACTGAAGGTAACCATGAATTATAACTCTGTCTCATATTATCTGTGTAGATGCACTCACTCCATAATCTACATGTATCTCTACAATTGGTAGCAATTTCACTTGAGAATTTAAATGTCATTTGTTTGGAACCAGAAGGGCATGAACTCTATACTTTAACACAGAGTTAAAGGGAAATTCACCCTTAATAGCAAGTTGCTTTGAAAGAAAGAGGAAAAATCAGAGAAGCAGATTGGTGAAAGTTTGAACGAAATTGGACAAGCAATAAGAAAGTTATGAATTTTTGAAAGTTGTAATCACTATGCATATGGGAATTTCAAATTGGCCGAATAGGTAATGTCACTGTGATGTAGCTGTGGACAACTCTCCCATTCCCTCTCACACACAAAATGACTAAATTGTCACTTCTTTTCAAAATGCATTACTCAGTAGGATCTTTTCGTTCATGAGGACCTATAACAATATGCTATCTCCGATATATTTTGAGTACTGCCCCGAGGGTAAAAGTGCCTCGAAGAAAACCGCAAATTAATGATATATTTCTGTACGACAAATGGTAGAGTTGTCCACAAAAATGTCACAATTGACTCACCAAATTGCCAATTTGAGATTCGCATAGATGTAGTGATCTCATTTTTCAAACATCCATAACTTTCTTAGTCCTTGTCCGATTTCTTTCAAACTTTCACCATCCTGTTTTTCTTATTTTTCTGCTTTCATACAAATCATCTTATTACCAAGGTTGGATTGCCCTTTAATGCCCTTCTGGCACCAAACAGACAATATTATATTACATGTTTTTGGAGTAAGAAATCATTGCCATAATTTCTTACTGAATGACATACATACAGGTACTTGCATTGTTAAGTGAGGTCCCATGGAAAAGATTTTAACTAAGAATAAAACAAAAATGTTTACCCTGGGCTTCTTAATTCTAATAGTCTCTCTTTTCTTATTTTCCCTTATATAGAGGTGATATATCCATTTTGTAAGTCCAATCATGTTTGACAAAGATGGTAAGGTATGCAATACAGATGAATTGTTAGTCTGCGAGCACAAAAAAAGTTGTCTTTTCTAAAGCATTTCATCAGTGTATGATACACAGGTGTACTGTAGAGTATTTGATGCGCAAAAAAATCTCAAAGGTGCATATAAATGTATGTTAAAAAGGGTATTCTTGTCATATCTAAAAAAGTAGATGGCAGTGTATGCAGTACAGATAAATTGTTAGTCTGCAAGCACAAAAAAGAATGAGAAACAGGTACTTACATTGTTAAGTGTGGTCCCGTGGAAAAGATTTTTACCAAGAATAAAACAAAAAGGTTTACCCTGGGCTTCTTATTTCTGTTCAATAGTCTCTCTTTTCTTATTTTCCCTAATATAGAGATGATATATCCATTTTGTAGGTCCATTCATGTTTGGCAGAAATGGTGATGAATGTACATGTAGTACAGATGAATTGTAAGTCTGCAAGCACAAAAAAGTTTGTCTTTTCTAAAGCCTTTCATCATTGTTTGATATACTGTAGGGTATTTGATGCACAAATATATTTACATTTCAGAGATGCATGTATAATAAAAGAATACTCTGTAATATATATGAAAGTAGACAGAACTGCTTTATGTGTTTTCATTTTCCTTGACAGGTTGAAACTCTTGAACTTAATCATGATGATGATATAAATGGTGTCAGTGAGTCTGCATCACAAAACCTGGTTGCCACTATCTGTGCTATGCCATGTCTCACAAATGTCAAACTATCTATGGAGCTATCAGATGGATTCTACATTGCATTCAGAGAAGGAGCTTCATCACTGAAGGTAACCATGAATTATAACTCTGTCTCATATTATCTGTGTAGATGCACTCACTCCATAATCTACATGTATCTCTACAATTGGTAGCAATTTCACTTGAGAATTTAAATGTCATTTGTTTGGAACCAGAAGGGCATGAACTCTATACTTTAACACAGAGTTAAAGGGAAATTCACCCTTAATAGCAAGTTGCTTTGAAAGAAAGAGGAAAAATCAGAGAAGCAGATTGGTGAAAGTTTGAACGAAATTGGACAAGCAATAAGAAAGTTATGAATTTTTGAAAGTTGTAATCACTATGCATATGGGAATTTCAAATTGGCCGAATAGGTAATGTCACTGTGATGTAGCTGTGGACAACTCTCCCATTCCCTCTCACACACAAAATGACTAAATTGTCACTTCTTTTCAAAATGCATTACTCAGTAGGATCTTTTCGTTCATGAGGACCTATAACAATATGCTATCTCCGATATATTTTGAGTACTGCCCCGAGGGTAAAAGTGCCTCGAAGAAAACCGCAAATTAATGATATATTTCTGTACGACAAATGGTAGAGTTGTCCACAAAAATGTCACAATTGACTCACCAAATTGCCAATTTGAGATTCGCATAGATGTAGTGATCTCATTTTTCAAACATCCATAACTTTCTTAGTCCTTGTCCGATTTCTTTCAAACTTTCACCATCCTGTTTTTCTTATTTTTCTGCTTTCATACAAATCATCTTATTACCAAGGTTGGATTGCCCTTTAATGCCCTTCTGGCACCAAACAGACAATATTATATTACATGTTTTTGGAGTAAGAAATCATTGCCATAATTTCTTACTGAATGACATACAGGTACTTGCATTGTTAAGTGAGGTCCCATGGAAAAGATTTTAACTAAGAATAAAACAAAAATGTTTACCCTGGGCTTCTTAATTCTGTTTAATAGTCTCTTCTTATATTCCCTTATATAGAGGTGATATATCCATTTTGTAAGTCCAATCATGTTTGACAAAGATGGTAAGGTATGCAATACAGATGAATTGTTAGTCTGCGAGCACAAAAAAAGTTGTCTTTTCTAAAGCATTTCATCAGTGTATGATACACAGGTGTACTGTAGAGTATTTGATGCACAAAAAAATCTCAAAGGTGCATATAAATGTATGTTAAAAAGGGTATTCTTGTCATATCTAACAAAGTAGATGGCAGTGTATGCAGTACAGATGAATTGTTAGTCTGCAAGCACTAAAAAGTCTATTTCTTTTCTAACAAATTTCACCAGTGTTTGATATACTGTAGAGTATTAGATGAACAAATATACTTACATCTCACATGTCCATGTGTAATAAAAGAGCACTCTGTAATATCTAACAAGGTAGACAGAAGTGCTTTATTTGTTTTCATTTTCCTTGACAGGTTGAATCTCTTGAACTTAATAATCATGATCATAGACATGTTTGTCAGCAAGTCTATATCGGAACATCTCTCATATCATGTGTGATTTAATTTTCTCTCTTTTTTATTCTTCTCCTGGTAATTTTACATGTTTTTCCATTGGTGTTTGATATCTAGTACTCTACAGTAGAGTATTTTTTTAAGGGTGGTTTCACACTTGTATCATTCAGTAGTACAATCAGCCAATTTATCATTCCAAACTGACACTGCTAACTAGTAATTTAAAAGTCATGTTTTTCTCAGAACTTGGATTTATGGATGTAGTCCATTTTGGAACCGAGCTCTTCAAATATACATGAAATATAACACTGGGTTTCTCACTTCTTAACAATACTCTTTCTATTCTACCTCATTTTTCCCTAATGGAGATGATACATGTGTACATGTATGTCCATTTTCTATGTCCATTTTCTAAGTCTATTTATTATTGACATGCGTGTAAATGTCAGTGTACATGTATGTCACCCAAATAGCTTTATTTAATACTGTGCATGCATATATGATACAGTAAAATAATCTCACATGTAGTAGATCAACCATTACTTAAAGTGCTTAAATTTATCTAAAATTACTTCAATTTGGTGAGTCGATTGTAACATACTGGCGTTTTCTTTTATCAATCTTATAATAAGATATAATAAGAATCACAAAGGACATTTTCACAACAGAATAACGGTAACAATGAGGTGTACAAGTATACCTAACAACATGAACCAAATGTCAGAAGAAAATGCAAATGAGGCTTGAAATGTATTACAAACCAATGTGTGTAATGAAAAGATAACACATGCACTGGCGTATTGGTGGGGGGGGGGGGCTTGGGGGGCTGCAGCCCCCCAAAAAAGTTCCACGATCAAAAAAAAAGGAAAAGAAAAAGAAAGAGTGGAAGAAAGAAAAGTAAGGGGAACAGAAAGAAATAAAGAAAGATGAAAAGAAAAGACATCCATTTTATATACCCCCTGGCTAGAAAATATGTATTTTTGTGATTACAGTAGTCATCATGATGGTAGTACGTCTTTTAGAACGTATAATTCGCTGTTTTTTTTTACTACCTGCTTTTCCATGTACATATACGGATATGCGTCTTGTTTTCTCACAATTTTCTTATTATGGGAGGGGAACTTTCCTCTTATACCCAAACCAGCCCCTTTACAATAGGACCACACACCATCATGAAATTTCTTTTGAAACAGGGAAGTAAAATACACTACTCAGGCTCAGAAGTGCTCTAGAATGCAAACTTTCACTATTCAAAACAGAAAATCCTCTCAGTCAGTCTCACCACTCCCTCATTTTATGGTACACTTAAACTTTATTTTAAAGAAAATCTGTAAACAGGTATTACATAGCCTATAGGCAGAGTGGAATCGTCCCCCGAAATTGAAAGTTGCTAAAATTAACAATGATCTTAAGCTGCCTATCCCCATTAGAGGAAAAAAGAAAAGGATGGATATTAAGCTCAGACTTTGCTTATTATATTTGTTTGCATAAAAGTGGTCTGAAATGCAAACTTTCAAATGAGAAAATATTTTAAAATTTTTTTGGCTCGGTCGCTATGCCACCTCGCAAAATAGAATATTCAATTTAGCAAGTTAAGTGTAACATTTTCATGGAACAGCAAAGTGCAAAGACTTCTTATTTGTGGAAGGGATGGGGGTTTACCGTACCCCCCTCCCCCCATTCAAAGAATATACACTTTAGAAAGTTTGTCAATTCTTGCCGGCTCAGTCCCCTCAAAATCTTCAGTTCATTACGCCACTGAATACATCTGTACCTATTATTTTTACATCCAAACCGTTATTATAAAGAATAAGTTATGCTCATTCCAGTTAACCTTTCTTTTCAACTGTTGGCAACATCACCCCAATATTTTAAAGTATTTTTTTGTTTTAAAGTAAAAATAAATAGCTATTCTTTCATCCATAAGAAGAAACGGGTTTATTAAAGCATTGTGAATCATGGTCTCGTAGAAGATACATGTACATTATGCATACATGGCACTTAGGGTTTGAACCAAGAATAAATATACATGAAATATAACACTGGGTTTCTCACTTCTGAACAGTACTCTTTCAATTCTTCCTCATCGTTGTCAGGCTCCATCTTGTGAAAACCAATATTGAAGCCATATAAGATGGTGCATGCATTGTGAATTGTCCTGGAGAATGCTTATATGTGATGCCTATTTTATTATTTTAAATATCCCTTGTAATTGTACATGTGTTTGCCTTTTTAAAATCCTTTCGTTTGCATTTAATATGCAGTTGAATATTTTGTATTTCCCAGTATGAGGCACAAACATGAAAAGAGACATAATTGAAATATATAAGTTCTTTACTTGTATATATTTTACATCAAGGTTGAATCCCTTGATGTAAATTTCATTTTATTTGATTTGATTGATTGATTTATCTTAATGATCCTTTTTATTTCTTCAAACATATTTTACAAACTGATTACAACATAATAAACAAATATTAATACATTATCAAATAGAGTAATTGCATTGTATAATTAACATAAATGAGAGTAAGGGTGCTATCAGTGATTCTGCATCACTATACCTGGGTGCTATTATCTGCCTTATGCCTTCTCTCAAGAATGTTAAACTGTCAGGGAACCTTTCAGATGGATTCTACAGTGCACTCAAAGAAAGAGCTTTGTCACTGAGGGTAATTCTATATTGCATTTAAATGTATACCTATTATTTTTAAATCAAGACATTTGAACACAGATGTTATTCCATTTAACCATTCTGTACAATGCATGCAAATTTACCCAAGAATTTGAATATTTTCTAATGCTTTTTAGTCAGAATTAATGGCTTTTATTTCATCATTTATATGAAACAGGTACTTACATTGTAAACTGTTGACTTGTATTATTGGTGGGGTGATCAAACATTTTAACTCAATTTTTGGAGCACAATTTAGCAAAACATTTGCTGGATCTCTCTTTGGAATTGCCCCCAACTTTGCTCCCAACAATGTACCAATGTCATATTTTAGCGTTTATCAACTTTCATCTGTACTGCCCCCCCCCTCCCCCAATCACATATGACAAAGTATCTCAGAAATAGTTAATATGACAAGTTCTGAACTCTTTGGAATTGCACTCAACAGGCATTCTCAAAGAATGTGCGAAACAATTACATTTGTACTAAAAAAAAAATGAAACAATTTACAAAGATTTAGATATGAAAAATGCTACTTGATAAATGCTAAAATCTTGAGAAATTCCACTGGAAGCCCATGACATTGGTACATTATGAAGATTCTATTTGCTAACAGAAGAAGAACAAAACAGAGGTAAATTTAGGGAGAAGCCAAGTCTGTCACAGAGGTTTTAAGTTTCCAAGTTGCTCTGCCGATTGAAATTTTCACTTCATGTATATGGCGCAGTCCATCCTCCAACGTTAACCCAGGAAAGAAAAGAAGCTCTTGCTATTGCAGAATATCATTTTTTAATGACAAAAATGGGGAAAAAAATGATCTCCTTCAGATTGATCACTTGTGGTACATGTACCTTTCTGCTTGCCATTTATATGATATGGAAATTTTTGTATTTTGATATTTTCATATGCAGTCAAAATGCAGTGTATAATGTACATTTAAGTGTATTTTTATATTTTTTCAGTATTTGATAATCTGTGTGTAGCACAGCAATCAAAAACATGAAAGTCTTGTCTTCTACATATACAAGATTTTATTATCCCCTCGCCGACGAAGTTGGAGGGGATATAGTAACGCTGCCGTCAGTCCGTAACAAATCTGGTTTCCGTTTGATAACTTTAGGAATGTTTGACGGATTTCAATGAAACTTGATGTGAAGGTACATGATATCAAAATACAGCCTATTTTTAATTTCAGAGTGTGTAGGTCAAAGATCAAAGGTCATAGCTCATTAGATATCCAAAAAGCCAAAAAATGTGGTTTCCGTTCGATAACTTTAGTTATGTTCTAAAGATAGATTTTAATGAGATTTGGTAAGAAGGTGCATGGTATGAAGATATAGCCTAAGTTCGATCTTTGAGTATGTCATTGCTCATTAAATATGGAAAAATAGCTAATTATGTATGTGAAAATGTGGTTTCCGTTCGATAACTTTAGTAATGTTGGACAGATTTTAATGAAATTTGGTATTAAGGTACATGGTATGAAGATATAGCCTAAGTTTGATCTTCGAGTATGTAGGTCAAAAGTCAAAGTTCATAGTTCATTAAATATACGAAAATAGCTAATGATATATGCAAAAATGTGGTTTACGTAAGTAATGTTTTTGAGTATGTAAGTCAAAGGTCAAAGGTCACAGGTCACAGCTCATTAAATATGCAAATATTGCTAATTATGTACATGAGAAAGTTTATTTTCAGATCTTCTCATGGGTCATTCCATAAAGTAGTAAACTTTCTGTACATCCATTCCCCAGGTATTAGTAACTTCCTTGCCTAGTAATATAATAGTATAGTCTAATGGAGGTAACTTCTTCTGACGTATATAGACTATTTGTACCCGGCAAGGGAATGCTGCGCTTTGCGTTACCCTTGTTTCTTATATACATGTACATGTAGGTTGAATCCCTACAAGTACATGATGTGAGTGAGGTTACATATAGGTCACAAAACCTTTTTATTTTATTATTAAATTACATTTCTGTACACACTTGTTTATACCTGTTATTTTCTAGGATATGTAGTACAAAAAAAACTATTGTATATTTATTTTTATTTATTTATTCAAACATATTTATACAAGATGACAAGATCAATTGTAGGACTGATTCTTGATTGCTTTGCAGTTGAAGAAGAAAAATTGTTGTAATGCCAGTTTATGTTTCCTTGTATATTTTCCCATCTATGACAAGTTGAATCTCTAGATCTATCTAGATGTACATGTAGGTTATATTGGAGGGCTTGGATTACAAAGCCTGTGTGCTATATAAATCCACTGATTATCACCTGATATTTGCAAGATGTGCAGCTTATTATGGAACATACATGCATGTACATCACAGTGTCTATTATTGCTCTGCAAGCAGTTTGCTATATATAGGTTTTTTTTTTAGTATTGATGATTATTTTATGCAATTTTATAGAAGAATAACAGAATCAGATAGATCCACAATATTGATTTGAGATCTTGACTTTTATCTACTTTCTCTATTTAGGTTACATCCCTAACACTGCATATAGATATTAAAGAGTCTGGGTCACAATTAAAACCTAGTTGCTGGTATCTGTGCCATGCCAAACAAAATATAAACTAGCTTAATTAACAAGAGGTTGCTGGAACTCACATTCACTGAAAGACCCAACTCATGTCTGCACATACACAGGAAGCTACATGCTATGCATGTGTGTTGGGATGACTAGCACAATATTGTTACTGTAACTCCATCAGCTATTGCATATTTCAACATATTTCTTACCTGAATCATTTGGTAGATGTCATGAATTCGCAGTTTTGAAAACTCAGGGTAATTAAGTATCATCTGAATCTGTGAGGATTTATTTTCCAATATTATTAGAACTCAAGATTTCCTTTGGGTACTCCTTGCTTCCAATTATTTTGATTTTGTGCTTTATTGTAGGAACATGTTAAATATAGAGTATGACTTCAAAAAGATGAAGATATTTTCATTAATCTTGAAACAATATTTTTTGACCCCCTCCCCCCCCCCCCCTTCAAAAAAAAAAATACGAGAGAGAACTTCTTTCTTATGAGTCTTCTCCCATTGTCATTATCATTGATACAGAAATATCTATTAAATTCAGTACCACTTGATTTTTGCTAATTGTGTGCTAGTGCAGCTCAATATGAAATATACATTTACATGTTAATGTTATATTTGTTAATTTGCAGGGCCGCCTTGTAAAAACCAGTGTTGAAATCACTGATGAAGCCACCCTGGTAAAATAAGACTAAATAAATTTTAGAAATACAAATAAATGACAGTGTTCATTATTGCTCTGCAAGAAGTTTGTTGTGTCACCAGTTCATGTTTCCTTGTTTACTTCTATTCTGTGACAGGTTGAATCTCTAGATCTAGAAATGGATGACATCAGTGAGCATGGATTACAAAGCCTGGGTGCTTGTATCTGTTCTATGCCATGTCTCAGAAGTGTGAGAGTACGTTCACAAGCATACTACCGAGAAAGAGGAGAATTGAAGGTAACAATCTGAAAGTCAAAGCCAAACACAAAGAGATTATATCTGTACTTGCAAGTAATATCAGTGAGCAATGGATCACAAAGCCTAGGTGCTAAAATATGTTCTATGACTACATGTATGCCATGTATCAGAAGTGTGAGGATTAAAGAGAACTGTGAGGATCTACATGCATAGTCCTCTTACATGTATGCTGAATAATCATCATTAAAAGTACCAATCTGAAAGTTAAAGTCAAAATACAAACAGATCAGTGCAATACCACTGTACATGTAATTCATTGAATCATATTGCAAAGTAAATGAATCTCCTCCCTTCCTCTCTCAACTGATATTTATTTGATATTTCACAATCTTCCTTTACGTTTCCTAATCATTCTCTAAATCTCATCACATCTTCATAGAGAAGCCCTCCTTATCAAAGATATAATGTTAAAATGACTAATACAATTTCATATTAACTAAGAATTTATATTTCTCTAATGTACATTGTACAGGCATGTAATTATGCAAATAGAACTAAATACATGTATAAAAAGGAACAAAGAATAAAAAGAAAGTAGAGAGCATTAAGCCAGGCACATTCATATTCAAGTGACTCTTATTGTAATGTACATCTCCCTCTGTGTTTCTTGTTATGTTGAGTATATTGTCATCTGTATTGTATTATGTACACTGCATATTATAATACATGTATATATTAGTTTGGTCTCTGGAACAACATGTTTCTAAGGCATTGCATTTTCAAATGAATAGCTAGGATAGTGATATTTTTGAAAACCTCTCAATAATAAGCTACTCTGAAATTGTCAAACGTTTAGTTTTAGTATACTTATATTTCATATTTTAGCATGATCCTGATTAACAATGCAAAACAAATACAGTTTCATGTGCAAAATAAATGTTTGGTTTGTATTTTGTAACATCCATTATTGGATATTTATTTTGGAAAATATATACACATTGCTAATCAATTTTTAAATCCCATTTTTAATTCTAATAATACATGTATAGGCAACACTATTGAAGGATGTACACATGGGTGAATCATCATCATCATCAGAGGTTATCACATCAACCTGTCCGATTGACATCCAGCTGAAAGTAGATCTGCTCCTTGCATTTGTGTCTTCGCTAGCAGCATCACAGACCTCAAAGGTATATTAAGTAATTTCCATAGAATAACAGGCCTCTACAGAGCATGTTTGATCTCTTGTGTAAAATGATGCATTTCCTCTCCACTGTAGTTTGAGGTAGACAAATCACTTTTTATGGTCTGAAGATTAGTCTTCATTGATCATGCTACTCATTTGTTTAGGTTTTATTTGTTATTCAATAACATGATCAGGACTACCATCTTCACCCAAGATAATATGTTTTCTATACATCTACATGTTTGCATATGCAGTTTATGCACATCAAGTTATTATTATTGTAAGTTATTAACATGCATACCAATATATTTATAAATCTAAACAACAGGAGAGAAGTTTTTCTGACTATCCTTACTATCTGTACAATTGGTGACAAATTCACCTGAGAATTTACATATCGTCTGTTTGGAACCAGAAGTGCGTTAATTCTCTACTTTAACACAGAGTTAATGCACTTCTGACACCAAACAGACAATATTATATTTCATGTTTTTGGAGTAAGAAATCATTGCCATAATTTCTTACTGAATGACAAACAGGTACTTGCATTGTTAAGTGAGGTCCCATGGAAAAGATTTTTACCAAGAATCAAACAAAAATGTTTACCCTGGGCTTCTTATTTCTGTTAAATAGTCTCTCTTTTCTTATTTTCCCTAATATAGAGATGATATATCCATTTTGTAGGTCCATTCATGTTTGGCAAAAATGGTGATGTATGTACATGTAGTACAGATGAATTGTTAGTCTGCAAGCACAAAAAGGTTTATGTCTTTTCTAAAGCCTTTCATCATTGTTTTATATACTGTAGAGTATTTGATGCACAAATATATTTACATTTCAGAGATGCATGTACATGTATAATAAAAGAATACTCTGTAATATCTATGAAAGTAGACAGAACTGCTTTATGTGTTTTCATTTTCCTTGACAGGTTGAAACTCTTGAACTTAATCATCATGATGATATAAATGGTGTCAGTGAGTCTGCATCACAAAACCTGGGTGCCAGTATCTGTGCTATGCCATGCCTCAAGAATGTCAAACTATCGATGAAGCTATCACATGGATTCTACATTGCACTCAGAGAAGGAGCTTCATCACTGAAGGTAACAACTCATTATAACTCTATTTCATATTATCTTAATAAATGCACTCACTCCATAATCTACATGTGTACCATTGGTAGCCAATTCACCTGATAATTTAATTATAATTTGTTTGGAACCAGAAGGGCATTAACTCTATACTTTAACACAGAGTTAACGCCCTTCTGGCACCAAACAGACAATATTATATTACATGTTTTTGGAGTAAGAAATCATTGCCATAATTTCTTACTGAATGACATACAGGTACTTGCATTGTTAAGTGAGGTCCCATGGAAAAGATTTTAACTAAGAATAAAACAAAAATGTTTACCCTGGGCTTCTTAATTCTGTTTAATAGTCTCTTCTTATATTCCCTTATATAGAGGTGATATATCCATTTTGTAAGTCCAATCATGTTTGACAAAGATGGTAAGGTATGCAATACAGATGAATTGTTAGTCTGCGAGCACAAAAAAAGTTGTCTTTTCTAAAGCATTTCATCAGTGTATGATACACAGGTGTACTGTAGAGTATTTGATGCACAAAAAAATCTCAAAGGTGCATATACATGTATGTTAAAAAGGGTATTCTTGTCATATCTAACAAAGTAGATGGCAGTGTATGCAGTACAGATGAATTGTTAGTCTGCAAGCACTAAAAAGTCTATTTCTTTTCTAACAAATTTCACCAGTGTTTGATATACTGTAGAGTATTAGATGAACAAATATACTTACATCTCACATGTCCATGTGTAATAAAAGAGCACTCTGTAATATCTAACAAGGTAGACAGAAGTGCTTTATTTGTTTTCATTTTCCTTGACAGGTTGAATCTCTTGAACTTAATAATCATGATCATAGACATGTTTGTCAGCAAGTCTATATCGAAACATCTCTCATATCATGTGTGATTTAATTTTCTCTCTTTTTTATTCTTCTCCTGGTAATTTTACATGTTTATCCATTGGTGTTTGATATCTAGTAGTCTACTCTACAGTAGAGTATTTTTTTAAGGATGGTTTCACACTTGTATCATTCAGTAGTACAATCAGCCAATGTATCATTCCAAACTGACACTGCTAACTAGAGTAATTTAAAAATCATGTTTTTCTCAGAACTTGGATTTATGGATGTAGTACATTTTGGAACCGAGCTCTTCAAATATGCATGTACATGAAATATAACACTGGGTTTCTCACTTCTTAACAATACTCTTTCTACTCTACCTCATTTTTCCCTTATGGAGATGATACATGTGTATGTCCATTTTCTAAGTCTATTTATTATTGACATGCAAGTAAATGTCAATGTACATGTTTGTCACCCAAATAGCTGTATTTAATATTGTGCATGCATATATGACACAGTAAAATAAATAATCTCACATGTTGTAGAAACATAACAACATGAATCAAATGTCAGAAGAAAATGCAAACGAGGCTTGAAATGAATTACAAACCAATGTGTGTAATGAAAAGATAACACATGCACCAGCGTACTGGTGTTGGGGGGGGGGGGCTTGGGGGGCTGCAGCCCTCCAGAAAATTTCCATGATCAAAAAAAAAAGGAAAAGGAAAAAAAAAAAGAAGGGAAGAAAGAAAAGGAATGGGAACAGAAAGAAATAAAGAAAGATGAAAAGAAAAGACATTCATTTTATATACCCCCTAGCTATGATTTTTGTGATTACAGTAGTCAAGGTAGTAAGTCTTTTAGAACGTATAATTCACTGATTTTTTTTTTTTAGTACCTCCCCTTCCATGTACATATACTGATATGCATCTTGTTTTCTCACAATTTTCATATTACAGGAGGGGAATTTTCCTCTTATACCCAAACCAACCCCTTTACAATAGGACCACATGCCACCACATGTTACTCCATAATCTACATGTACATGTATCTGTACAATTGGTGGCCAATTCACCTGAGAATTTACATATCGACTGTTTGGAAGCAGAAGTGCGTTAACTCTATACTTTAACACAGAGTTAATGCCCTTCTGGTACCAAACAGACAATATTATATTACATGTTTTGGGAGTAAGAAATCATAGCCATAATTTCTTACTGAATGAGAAACAGGTACATACTTGCATTGTTGAGTGAGGTCCCATGGAAAAGATTTTAACCAACAATAAAACAAAAATGTTAAATACCCTGGGCTTCTTATTTCTGTTAAATAGTCTCGCTTTTTAAAAATTTTCCCTTATATAGAGATGATATATCCATTTTGTAAGTCCAATCATGTTTGACAAAGAGGGTAAGGTATGCAATACAGATGAATTGTTAGTCTGCAAGCACAATTTCATCAGTGTTTAATACACAAATGTAGAGTATTCGATGCAACAAATTTGAAAGATGCATATATATTGTATGTTAAAAAGAGTACTCTGTCATTTCTAACAAAGTAGATAGAAGTGCTTTATTGTTTTAATTTTCCTTGACAGGTTGAAACTCTTGAACTTGATAATCATGATGATATAAATGATGTCAGTGAGTCTGCATCACAATACCTGGGTGCAAGTATCTGTGCTATGCCATGCCTCAAGAATGTCAAACTATCTATGGAGCTATCAGATGGATTCTACATTGCATTCAGAGAAGGAGCTTCATCACTGAAGGTAACCATGAATTATAAATCTGTCTCGTATTATCTGTGTAGATGCACTCACTCCATAATCTACATGTATCTGTACAATTGGTAGCAATTTCACCTGAGAATTTAAATATCATTTGTTTGGAACCAGAAGGGCATTAACTCTATACTTTAACACAGAGTTAACATCCTTCTGGCACCAAACAGACAGTAATATGTTATATGTTTTTGAAGTATGAAATCATAGCCATAATTTCTTACTGAATGAGAAATGGGTACTTGCATAGTTGAGTGAGGTCCCATGGAAAAAAAATTTTAACCAACAATAAAAAAACAAATATGTTTACCCAGGGCTTCTTATTTCTGTTAATCTGATAATCCATTTTGTAAGTCCAATCATGTTTGGCAAAGATTGTAAGGTATGCAATACAGATGAATTAGTCTGCAAGCACAAAAAAAGTTCCTATTTTCTAAAGCATTTCATCAGTGTATGATACACAGGTGTACTGTACAGTACACCTGTGTATCATATAGGTGTACTGTAGAGTATTTGATGCACAACAAATCTCAAAGATGCATATATGTTAAAAAGAGTACTCTGTCATATCTAATAAAGTAGATGGCAGTGTATGCAATACAGATAAATTGTTAGTCTGCAAGCACAAAAAAGTCTATTTCTTTTCTAAAACCTTTCACCAGTGTTTGATATACTGTACAGTATTTGATGAACAAATATACTTACTTCTCAGATGTGCATGTATAATGAAATAGTGCTGTGTAATATCTAACAAGGTAGACAGAAGTGCTTTCTTTAAATTCTCCTTGACAGGGTGAATCTCTTGAACTTAATAATCATGATCATAGACGTGTTGTCAGAACATAACGGAACATCTCTCATTTCATGTGTGATTTAATTATTCTCTTTTTTATTCTTCCCCTGGTAATTTTACATGTTTATCCATTAGTGTTTGATATGTAGTGTTCTACTCTACATTAGTGTATTTTTTTAAGGATGGTTTCACACTTGTATCATTCAGTAGTACAATCAGCCAAAGTATCATTCCAAACTGACACTGCTACAGTAACTATTATAGTAAATTAAAAATCATGTCCATTTTCTAAGTCTATTTATTATTGACATGCGTGTAAATGTCAATGTACATGTATGTCACCCAAATAGCTTTATTACTGTGCATGCATATATGATACAGTAAAATAATCTCACATGTTGTAGGTCAACCATTACTTAATGTGCTTAAATTTACCAAAAATTACTTCAATTTGGTGAGTCGATTGTGACATACTGGCGTTTTCTTTTATCAATCTTATAATAAGAATCACAAAGGACATTTTCTCAACAGAATAACGGTAACAATGAGGTGTACAAGTATACATAACAACATGAACCAAATGTCAGAAGAAAATGCAAACGAGGCTTGAAATGAATTCCAAACCAGTGTGTGTAATGAAAAGATAACACATGCACTGGCGTATTGGTGGGGGGGGGGGGGGCTTGGGGGGCTGCAGCCCCCCAAAAAGTTCCATGATCAAAAAAAAAAAAGTTATGCTGCATTGCAAAAGTGTTTATATAATAATAATTAGCAACGGCATACATGTAGGTACAGTGTCTTTATATATATTACGCTAAGGATTTGGGGCCTTTTCTTTTGTTTGAATAGGTGCCTCCCCTGGCTCTTTAGGTCCCCACCTTTTGGTACCCACGGGCGGGGAATAGTCCCCAGATGGTTGGGAGGCACTTTTTAAGTGCTGAAGTGCCGTCCATATTTCATAAATTCATTTTTAAACATTGAATTTCCGGAGGGAGTAATATTTCTGTCGATGGAACAGCTCGTAGCACGGAAAAGTACCTTCTGTTATGCCCCCAACCCATACCGATTACCTGTGAAGGGGAGAAACTTCATTGGTGTATTGCCAAAGAACAACGTGACGTATTCTCCAAGGCCATATCCGCATGTGTATATTGGCTTCAGTGTATACAACACACGTGTTATTTGTTCGCACATGTACATGTACTGCTCCATGTACTATTTGTAGCTTCATGGTTACATAACAGTTTAGTGCGTGTGTAACTCTATGGTTTCACAGCGTGGGGGGGGGGGGGGCATGTCTCATTGAAGCCGGTACACGTACATGAAAACGGATAAAAAGGGTACCTTTTCAACAATAAGCACATACATGTAACCCGGATTACGCATTTAGGGTATCAAAAAAAAGCAAAAATCAAGAAAAAGGGTAGCAAATTCAGAGATGATAGATCTGCGGAAGGGGAGGGGGGGATATAGTTCGGTAGTGTGTTCCAAAGTAGGTTAAATTTCTTTTACGGTTCCTTTTTGGCTAAAAAGAGGTCTATGATGATGATGTAATCAAATAGGATGTAAAATACCTTAAGCAAGATATAAAATCGCCGTTAATAATGGTATAAACTATAAAAATCAGAGATAGACGGGTTTCCCTGTTTAGAGTATCAAAATCTGCTTTTTAATTCAGCAAGTGATTTACGCGGATGATGTACAGGTCTCAATGAGACATCCGGGGGGGAGGGCGGTCATCGCGATCGATTCGGATCGATTTAGGTGCCTTTTTCTGTCTTTTATTTGTGAAAATTCCACTTCTTTGCAAGTTTGATTTTTGTAAGCGTTCCATTACTTTATAAATTGAACTTTCAAGGTTTTTTTTTTTTTTTTATTTGTTTGTTTGTTGGTGTTTTTTTGTGTGTTTTTTTTTGGGGGGGCTGTTTCTTTATAGTTGAACTTAATTCTTTCTGTGATACAATTTTTTTGTTTGTTTGTTTTTTTTGTGGGGGTTGATGTTCAATGAGACAGGGTGAAGCTGGGAGGAACATGTAACTGTTAGATGTAAAAAAAAAAAAGGGGGGGGGGGATTTCGGCCACTTCATATTTTAGGACTCTTTATTTCACTTAGGAATATTGGTTGCCATGGTGTAAAGAAGGAGGCCCCCCCCCTCCCACCAAAATTTCCTTCGAAAATATTTCTACTATGATATGAATACGTATAGGATACTAACCCTCGCGCTCGGGGTGATGGGAGGCCGATAGGGTGGGGGAGGGGGTACGGTAGGGAAAGGTCAATCCGTCGGTCCTCCCAAGACTTATAAGGGGCCGTAATCCCCCTGAAAAGAAAATGACAATAAATTCATTTTTTTTTCTAATTTTTGCAACCTTTACAAGGGACGTACTGCTAATTTGCATGTTATGTTTTATGGCCTTAATTTCTTTGAGTATTAAACCACAGAAACATGGCAAGATCAGATTGCTCACTCTAGCTCTATTCATGGATATACTATTTGAACATAATTATATCCATGCTCTGTGTGCGAGAATCCTGCCCAGGTGTAAATGAGATCGTGTGTCGTCCACAGGCCACAGGGCCGACGTAACATAAATAAATATAATTATTCAGTCATTCATAAAGTAAAACAATCGTCATTTAGTCTTCATCAAGATGAAAATGTATTTTCTTCAGAACTCATGCAAGATTTGGATGAATAACACATACTCACATGTTGTAAATACTTCTTGGTAAAAAATAACACATTACCCCACTTTTTTCTTTATTCACTTGATTATTGTGACAAATATACGGTACTGTGATTAATCATAAACACAGCTAGCAACCGTGGATATGTCCATGGACTGCTTCAGCTAGTATGTATATAATCTTCTGAGAGACAGAAAAGTGTTGATAAGACTTAACACAGACTTAACACCACTCTGACTCACAGCAAACAATATGAAATTTAGACTTAATTACGATGGGAAAAATAGGGTGTTGAATTTCTTTTGAAAGGGTCCTCTGTATTACATAGTCGGAGATGTGATAGAGTATTCCACATAACCGGTTCTGCATATGAGAATGAGCATTCTGCTACCTTGGCGTTGGTGCGTGGGATTTTCAGTAGTGTTTTATCGTTCTACATGTATATGAGGGAAAAACAATAAAAAGAGAAATGATTAAAGTGTCTTCTCCCATTGTCATCATTAATACAAAAATATCTATAAAAATTCAGTACCACTCGATTTTTGCTAAATGTGTGCTAGTGCAGCTTAAAGATAAAGTTGAGTTCTCGTCATGCAACTATGTTGTGACAGAAACTGTCTGGAAGCAATTGGGAAAGTTTGATTATATAGCACATAAAAATTGGTGTATGCTGTAAGGTTTTGGAATCACCAAAATGATAAGAAATTGACTTAATCCTGCTGAGAGTCACATCACTGCACACAGAAATGCGTATGGAACTACACACAAATGTTTGGCCCAAACATTTCAGCTGTTTCTTGTCATATTTTGAATGTGAGGGCATTTGAAGAGCAATACTTTTCAGGGGACCTTTCTACTATGATAATCTTCCAAACTAACATAATAAGAATGAGAAAACTCATAAATTATTTTTCACCTTTTCCAGAACTCAACCTTCCCTTTAATGTGAAACATACATTTACATGTCAATATTATATTTGTTAATTTGCTGGGCCTTCTTGTAAAAAACCAGTGTTGAAATCACCAATGAAGCCACCCTGGTAAAATAAGACTAAATGATTTTTTTTTTTTTAAATAATTGCAGTGTTTATTATTGCTCTGCAAAAGTTTGTTGTGTCACCTGGGTTTGTTGTGTCAAACCAGTGTTGAAATCACCAAAGCCACCCTGGTAAAATAAGACTAAATGAATTATTTTTTTTTTAATAATTGCAGTGTTTATTATTGCTCTGCGAAAGTTTGTTGTGTCACCTGGGGCCCGTTGCACAAAGAGTTGCATTTTATGTTTGTATGTACCTTTTAAAATCATTTCATTTTTTATATAGGCTTACAGTAGATCATTTGCTATTACTCAGTATGAAGCACAACTACAATTAAAATTTCAGAGAAATAATAAGACAATATTGAGCAAAAATGTTCTTTCATCTTGACAGGTCAAATCCCTAGAACTACATGTACATGAAATCAAGGGGGCTGCATCACAATACCTTGGTGCTAGTGTCTGTGCCATGCCATGCCTCAAGAAAGTCATACTATTAGGGAACCTATTATCAGATGAATTCTTCACTCCTCTCCGAGAAAGAGCCTCTTCACTGAAGGTAACATCTTATACTAATAGGAAGCTTGGCAAAATGTAGCGGCACGATAAGATGCATCCAGAACAGAAAAGTCATAATAGTTGATGTTGGTGAATTAAAATTTGGAATTTGAGATACCTGAATGACAGTTTCAGTAACATTAAGCCTAATCAAGGTAGTAGTGGTATTCACCAACTCCATGTACAAAAACAATATGGTTCTACCTATATGCCATGCAATATTGATTTTCAACAATTATGCAATTTGCGTTCTGGATGCATCTTTTTGTCCTTTCTTATTTTCTTATTTTCACTTACAGAGATGATTTATCCCTTTTGTAAGTCCATTCATGTTTGACATGCATGTACATGTGGCTGAAGATGTATGCACTACAAGTAAAATATTACATGTAGTATGCATGCACAATAAAGAAAAAGTCCATATCATGAATATGCAACCAATTCATGCCTGTAAATATCTTCAACAGATTACTCTGGTCTTTTTTTGGTACTAAGAATGACATGAATCATCTCTTTTCTAAAAAGTGTATTACAAAAACACAGCATTCATTTACACAGGTAAAGAATCATGCATGTAGCACATCACAGGTTATAAATATGTACTTTTTTGGAGAAAATTTTGAAGGTATGGAAGTTCAAGTACAGAACATAAGTATTCTGTGTTATTAGATTTTTGTTCGAAAATATTTTACACCAGTGTTTATTTTAAGTCTGCATCTACGAGAGCTCTGTACATGTATATGTGTATTTAATACACATACATGTACAGTGCTCTTGTATATGATTATTGCTTGTGAAGATATATTGTGCAAAATAGTTCTTTCATCATGACAGGTCGAATCCCTAGAACTACATGGAATCAAGGAGGCTGCATCACAATACCTTGGTACTAGTATCTGTGCCATGCCATGCCTCAAGAATGTCAAACTATCAGGGAACCTATCAGATGAATTCTTCACTCCACTCCGAGAAAGAGCCTTTTCTCTGAAGGTAACATCTTATACTGTTAGGAAGCTTGGCAAAATGAAGCGGCACGATAAGATGCATCCAGAACATAAAAGTCATAATAGTTGATGGTGGTGAATTAAAATGTGGAATTTGAGATACATGAATGACAGTTTCAATAATATTAAGCCTAATCAAGGTAGTAGTGGTATTCACTAGCTCCATGTACAAACAATATTATTCTACCTTTATGCCATGCTATATTGATTTTCAACAATTATGCAATTTGTGTTCTGGATGCATCTTTTTGTCCTTTCTTATTTTCACTTTATAGAGATGATTTATCCTTTGTGTAAGTCCATTAATGTTTGACATACATGTACATGTAGCTGACTGTGAAGATGTATGTAGTAAAAGTGAAATATTTCATGTACATGTAGGATGCATGCACAATAAAGTAAAAGTCCATGTCATGAATAGGCAACCAATTAATGCCTCTAAATATCCTCAGCATATTACTCTGTTTTGGTACTAAGAATGACTCAAATCATCTCTCTTCTAAAAAGTGTATTACAAAAACACAGCATTCATTCACACAGGTAAGGAGTCATGCATGATTTCCTGTAGCACATCACAGGTCATAAATATGTACTTCTTTAGAGAAAATTTGGAAGGTATGGAAGTTCAAGTACAGAACATAAGTATTCTGTGTCATTAGATTTTTGTTCGAAAGTATTTTACACCAGTGTGTATTTTTAGTCTGCATGTATGAGAGATCTGCACATGTATATGTATCTTTAATACACATACATGTACAGTGCTCTTGTATGTGATTATTGCTTGCGGATATTACAAAACAGCACCTTTATCATGTTCAACAAATGTTGCACAGCACTTCTCTGCAGTCAGTATCTGTTGATTATCTACACTGTACATGTATATATTTGTATCCTCCCTTCTAGATCACTCAGTTGCATTTAATGGGAGCTACTCTTAACAGTTCTCATCTCTCAACAATTGCATTGATGACAAAGTTGACATCACTCACACTCTTGGAGGTCAGGATCAACGATGACAGGAATCTCTATGAGGTACACTTGTTCGAATGTTATGTACATATTATACATTATGTCTTGAATGAAAGCTATGGGATACTTGTGCAAAATCTGTTCAAAAGTGTTATCTTACTTCCCTCTTCCATGGATTATGCTACATTGTATCTTACATGTATGCTGTTAGAACTGGGTAATTCATTAAAGAGAAGTCTACTTGTGAATACCATAAAGAACCTCATTCTCTACGTGAAATATATTGTCTTGTACCTGGCAGAATGGCATGAACTAATGCATATAGCTGATGTACATTTCTAATTTTCTCATTTTAAAGTGGGACCTTTCTTAGCATGAGTACATGTACCACATGTACACAACCTCATTTCAGTCTGTACATGTACATGGTCTTAATCATTACTAGTGAGAGGTTACATTGTATTTTAATTATTTCTTCATTCCGTCATCCCCAAACTAACAAAGTAATCAAAATGTTTAACCAGGGATGCATTGATATGTTTGGTTCATTGTGCTTTCAAAAGAGGAATAGAGGGATGGGTTGACCAAGAACAAGATTTTTTTTGTTCATGACTTAATTAGAATTTAAATTAGAAATATATATTCTACATTATGAATATCTTTGTATCCTAGCTTGTAAACATGCAAATATTGGGCAGTTCATTTTCCTAATTATATGCAAAAATAATACTTTCAGGCTATATACACAACATGTATTGAGGAGGTCAGGATGTACATGTACCCCTTGCAATCATATCGGCTGACAATTAATTTAGAGCTCACTGCCAGATCTGTGATGAAGTAAATTTTACCAAAATTTACCAACATTAGTTGAACATAAGTTATTTTAATTGATGAAAAATGCTGTGAATTTATCCAACCATGATGTAGGAATAACCCATGACAGGATATTAGTAGCTGAAAGTATGAAGGTTACTTATATTTATATTCATAATTTTTCAGCTTCTTGATGACAAAATTAAGGAATTACTACAAAGCGGAATGAATGTTAATAGTTCAAATGAGTTTACCACCAGAAACTTTCCTCAGTGACACGTGTTTTAAGTGAAAAGAAATTTCCATAAAGTGCAAAAATTCAGGGTAGGGATTCATCTTCATTGATCTATATCTGCAAAAACTAATAGTAATACTCTGGTGCTGAAGTCCTTGGAAATTTAAAAATCAGAAGTAAAGCAATTTCATTACATATTTTTGAGTACAGATGTCCCAACATTATATCATTTTGTATCTTAATTAATTCTAATGAATAGTGTACTGACTCATTTCTCAGGAGGAGGAGGGCAGGGGTCTTGACCACACACTATCAAGTACGTCATTGACTGAGCTGAATGTGGATCATGACTCCTTCCTCGCTTTGTGTGGTATTGGTCTTCTGGAGAGGTTTCCTCATATTCAGAAGTTGACTCTTGCTTTCCATGGAAACCAGCCTCCTTTTCCACAACAGCTGTTTCACCATGTATCAATGCCTACTGTGACTGATCTGTCTCTGTACATGTATGGATATTACTCCAGTGGTTATGGAGAACTTGCCACACTATCATTGGAACCATTCTCCAATCTCATCAACATCAGTCTCACCAACATCGACATTGGGACTGCTAATTACATGAGTATACTGGAATCTCTGAGGAGGAAGGAGACACTCAAAACCATAAGGTTAGATTTGATTCTGATAATTGATACATGTAAATGTCAGGATTTGAAGTTTGATGTTGTGATGAATATCAGTGTGAGAGTATTGTTTATAAGTAAATTTGTCATTGAACAGGAACTTCTTTGGGCTTATAATTTGTCTTCCACGATCATGTATGTTTGTACATTTTGTTCCTCCCAATGTGTGTGTGTACATGTATATCATATCTTTATGTGTTCCGTCATGATAATTAGAATTGCATACATGTAGTATTATTCATACACAAATTTGAATTATGGTGCACAAAATGTTTCTGTGTATACATGTTGAATTGATATCTTAAACTAGAAATTATCTTCTTTTAAAAATCACATAAAGTGTAAATCACTTTATTGAATATGTTGAATTATTGTCCTAACAAGTAGGCAGTGCATATGATATGTAGCTGTGAGCACATTGTTTCATGAAAACTATACTTGAAAATGTGTATTATTTGGGGGTTACATCCTAAGGCTTATGCACAGTAGCATAATTAGTAACCATGAAGATGTACAATCAGAATAGGTTATTTTAGGAGTATGTACACGTACATGTATGCATGAGTGATATTCATGAAAACATGAAGGACACAGCATATCTTTCATTAGGTTAGGTTCCACCAATCTGTGCTGGGATAAAGGTTTGCATTTGAGAGAAAACCAATGTTACACATACACGCTCCCTCATTTAAAATGTACATGCAAAATGTACTACAGTATGTCCAAAAGAAAATTACAATCGGACTTTCAGCATCAATAGCTTTCAAAATTATCAGTCAATCTGATTGTAGTTTTACATGTACATGTAGATTATGAAACTGTAACTAATTATCTAAATTTTGGCGAAAACCCCATCTGATTTGGTTGTGTAGTCACAAAGAAACAAGTTCTTGTAACTTATGTCATAAGTCCCTTTCATCCAAGCCTTGACAGAAGGGGGCTCCCAAAGCTCATCAGCATTAGGGTATCGATTACAAAAAATTGTTTTGCGATATGAAAAGTCATACTAGATTATGAAACTACAACTACATGTATTTATCTTCTAGTCAGTGAAGTCCCTGTGTGATTTGGTCTGGTAGTCACAAAGAAATATAGACCTTTGTAAAGCATGTCATAGGTCCCTATCTTCCATCTTTTGTCACTTGGATGTTCTTGGCATCAGCATGATTAAAAATATATTGTTCACAATAGACAGGTTGACTAACATACTCAAATTTTACGCATACCACTTTAACAAAGGTAAACAATCATGTCAGTAATATCTCCCTAAAAGATCAAGACCTGTCATTCATCAAACAAGCTCATGATTTTGTTTTATCATTCATTTTCTATAACAAATTTTCAAAGTCTCTAAAACTCTGAAAACTGCTTATCTCTTTACATTCATGATTTATGTCTTTTTGAAAAACAAAATGCCCTTTGATTGCAACAACAATAACAATAAGAATGATGATAAGTGAAGCATTCCCATAATAATTATAGCAGATAAAACTTCCTTTTCAAACCAACCATTTAAAAGGATTGTGGAATTGTGAGCCTCTCTTCTGTCAAAACTTGGATGGAAGGGACTAATGACATACATCACAAAAGTCCTTATTTCTTCATGACTACTGAACCAAATCGGATGGGGCTTTAGCCGAAATGCAGATTATGAGTTAATATTTTTAAATCTTAAACCTTATTCAGATTAATTGACAATTAATTTGAGCGCTATTGATGCTGAAAGTCCGATTGCAATTTTTTTTTTTTTTTTTTTTTTTGGGGGGGGGGGGGGACATACTGCATAATGCATGGCTGTATTGAAGTAATGACCAACTAGAGACAGATTGTAGGTTGAGCTTGCAAAAACTTACAAGAAAATAGGGAATGAAGTGTTTTAATGATGAAGAGGATTAACCAGAGAAGACAAAATTAGTGAATGATAGGCCACTCTAATGAAAATAAAGATTCCACCATTAATTTGTAAAATACTGATCCCTGAAATTATCAGTTTCATACCTATTGGAAATGTTTGATAAATATGAAATGAATGTAATCTGCAGTAGACAGCTGATTTTCATGTGAACAAATCAAATTACATGTACAACTGTATCTACATTTGATTTGAAATGATTTCAAAGGGTAATGTGATTTGGTAGAAGTTTGATATAGGGAATTGAGGTATTCTATTTATTTTACTTATTTATCTAAAAACTATTATATATATACATGTATATATATATATATATATATATATATATATATATATATATATATATATATATATATATATAGGTGAATGCATTGGATAAATTGTTTTGTTTAGTAATGTCTTTGTTTCTTGTATCCTTCATTTATATACAGCATAAAGGACTGTGATACTGAAGCCATGTTAGATTCACTATGCAAGGAGATCAATTCTGAAGGGAAGATAACGATAACAGTGACAGTAGATCATGGATGGTCTAGAGTAAGAAAGAGACCAGCACTTATTACATTATTAATGATAACAACTAATCCACAATTTTAGGGTGCATTAATAATGTTCTGTGCTCTTTGAAATATATTGGCTTAATATCAATGGATGGGGAACATTTTACTTTTATTACCATAGAAAATAGACTGACAGCAGCTGTTCAAATGTCCTACCAAAACTCTTTAAAGAAGTACTACAATCATTCAGTTTTTTTGATGATTTCTTTTTCCATGTGCAATATAGTATGTATATACAATTCACATCTCTGCATTATTTAATCATAAATTTTCTTTATTATTGCACATATACATGTACTTGTATATGAGCAAATATATTGGAAATCAAAAGATCATTGTGGTACATGTAAAATATTTCAAGTACCTGAATATTGCTTAATTTATACATGAACATGATAAGTATGCTGGTAATTCAAGCTTTGATTATTGAAATGAATTAAGTATTTTTAGCATAACAGCCCACTGAAACAAAAAGACAGAAGATGTCACTTTGTCATTCATGTAAGCTTTTAGCATAACATTTGTACTTGGAAACTTTTATGTAATTGGACTGAACCTGTGAATAGACTCAATAGAGTTATGATTTCTGCAGAGTTGATCAACAAATTCTTAGCAATTCCCATGCCTAAGTCCTCAACTGATAACATAGCCCTCTGCCATTGACTTCACTCTTCATTATATTACTCCTTTAGGTAATGTAGGATTTTAATCAATGCATGCAGCTGCCACTGAGAAGTTGAGAGTTTATTGCATATTCCTTATCACTGATCATATATTCTATCATTGATTCTTGTTCCTTTCAGTTGCTGAATCTGGTTGACTTACTTGAGAAACTGTAAGTGGAGGAAGAAAATAGCTTCACAAGGAAAGTGTGAAAGTAAGAAGGTAGCACCACCCAACTTGACTCTAGGCAGGGAACAAAGAGAATCAGTCAGAAAGAGGTACGGAAGTATTCCAATCTGTGGGACACTAAGAACTTAGATACATGTCAGTCTTGTATTATTTCATACATTTGTGATGCTGGATTTGATCTGCTTAGACAACACCAGATGAGATTCTCATGTCATAAGCAGCAGCTGTTTTGCTTAGTGTAAATGCAATAATGATAGTCTACATGCTTAAAACTCTGTGATTTTTCTATGAATATTATTTTCGAGTAAAATAAAACATTGATTATTAATGAACATGTACTATAGATTAATGTCAGTTATCACATGTATTAGTAATGAACATGTATTTAGTTGTTTATCAGTAGGTTGATATAAATATATGACATCATATTTTGTTGTTCCCAGCTTAGATTTTGTTCCTTGCCTAGGTGATGAAAAACAAAGTCCACTGCCATTTCATTAATACATCAAGATTTGTAAATGCAACTTGAGAGTCTCCATTGGGTATACATCTGCTCTTTCATATTAAATAAACAGTGTGAAGGAGTTACATGTAACTACAATCCTTTGTAATAATCAGTGTATGTTATGCCTTTGCAATAATAAATGTTTTGTGTGCTAATTGCCAGTTGAGAAAATGCAACAAACTGACCCTGGTCAATGAAACCTTCCAGTCATATACACCCCTTGTCTTAGATGTTTTGGTTTTCCAACATGTTTGGAAGAGTACCTGTACCTTCAGAGATGAATCAATTTTGAATATCAGATTACTCCTTGAAATACAAGATGCCCATATAGGACAGTATGGTATTTGAGTATAAAACTTTGCTCTTCCCTCTTTCTCTCTCTCTCTCTCTCTCTCTTCCTCTCTCTCTCCCTCTCTTTCCTTCTATTTCTATCTCACTCTGGCCTAAAGATTCACCCACTCTCAACATCTCCCCCTATCTCTCTCTCTCTCTGCCTAGACCCATCATACTACATCACTCTATTTCCTTATTTTTATGTCTATTTTATGTCCTCCACCACCGAAAGTGATGGCAGAGACATTATGTTTTCAATTTGTCTGTTTGTCTGTGTGTCCATCGTCCATCCATAGATTTGTCCATCCCACTTTCTCATTATATATCTCAAGAACTGTTTGAGCAGTAAACTTCAAAGTTGGTACTAATTTTGTAGGTCAAAGTTCATAGAGATCAATTTGAAAGAAAATGTGCATTTTAATCCTTGTTAATGCAATATCTAGTGCTGCCACTGACAAGCCTTTTGTCAAAAATCTTGTTGACAAAACGCCATTTTAGCGGGAAGAAGACATGCTGACAAAATTCTGATATTGGCGACATAGTTGTGATAATATTTAGTTGTGGATTCCACACGTACATGTATATTTAATGAAATAAAGTTAACATTTGTCCGAATTCAACATTGAAATATCCGGTGGAATAAAGTTAACATTTTTGTTGTCAAAATAGTATTTTTAGGATAATTCTTTCCAACATGTGTTATTTTTTAAACAATCTCAGAAACCATAATTTTTTTTAAACAGTGGCAGTTTTCTCTCTCTCTCTCTACTAGTTAGCAAACAATCTTTTGGCTTAATTTATTCCATTTGATAGTATGGAACAACTTGAGAATATTAGTGCAATATAGGGTGACCAATGCACTACCAAGAGAGCTAATTCTGAAGTGAGTTCACCTTTATACCATAAGACTAATGCTAACCTTAAACATGCAATGTACCCTAACCATAACTTCATGCATTGGCCATCCAATGTACATCATCCCTATTGGTGAGGTATTTAAGTTAGGCTGATAGTGTTTTCAAGAAGTTTAAAGAGATAATGCACAATTATTCATCCACTTTCATGTTTTACCAAAAAGAATAAACAGTGGGGCCTTCCCTTGATTCTAACTTCTAAGTATAGTTAAAGTTATGTTTACCATATTGAGTGTGTTTGAGTCAGGCTGTATACTTACAATTTTGCTACATTGTATATTGCATGTACATATATATGACCAACTGAATTATAGTGATATGGATGTTAAATATATTTGGAGTCTTTAAATTGTTTTACTTCACTTGTACAGAAGGAAAGTATATTCTAGATGAATGAATTCACTGTAATAAAGTGACTCTTATCTAATTCTTGTCGTACCTTATAAAGTTCAGAATATCAACAACAACAAAAAAACATTGATTCAATTTGTTAATTTTGATATAGTTGTGAATACATGTGCCATCTGTGATACAGTCAAACCTGCTTTACTGATCACCTCTATAGAAAGGCCACTTTCTTCAGTGACCCCATTTTTGCTTCCTTTAAGCAATGTATTTCTCATTGTAACATGAACTAAAGGAACACGTGATAAAGACCAATTATCATACCTCCATTGAGTAGTATTTACATGCAGGTTTCACTGTATTTGCAAATGATTTAATGTTATGCTTTTAATGTGTTGAAAAAGAAATGGACATTGTCTTTGAAGAGATGATTAGTTCTATAAACTGAACAAGAACATACAAAAGCTGTTCATTCTGCACTCATATAGGAGGAAAATGGAAGAATGATCTTCTTTTAATTTGTTGTCTACATATATGTGTAAGTGTGTCATATTTACCTACAGTTTACTAATTTCTTCCTTTTTTCAAGATAATTATTGCAGGCAGTGTTTCATTTTATTCGTCTTCAGAGCGTCTATGATAATTTTTAGGAGTGTGTGGTGTTTAAGTTTCACTCGTCATTGCAGCATCTATGAAGATTTGTTTTAGAGTGATTTTTATATTATTGTTCCTTACACTGCACATGCTGCAGATAAAATGTTAGTATCACATGACTATTATATGATTTATCTGTTTGAAAATTCATAACATTTAATTATATTTTCATACATGTATCTTCTCAAATCATATATCTGTCAGATCCTACAATGTAGGTTTGGCTTAAAATGAAACTAGCTTTATGCCTGCTATCTTTGAATTCATGTTTATTTCAAAGTGTTAATTGATGTATTTCAAAGGATATGCAAATAATGACTTCATTGATATGATACGTTATGATTCAGTGATTCTATCAATCTATTTCTATTCAAACGTAATAAAATTTCGCATCTAAATATATTACAGATATTACAATTTCTCAGAAACGTCATGTACATGCATGTATATTTTTGATAAACATGAATATAATAATACAGCTTAGGTGTATGCTATATAATCTATGTGAACATACATGTAAATGTGGGGTCATGGATGTTCATGCAAATGTATTAGCATTATGATTTTCCAGAGACATCATTATTTCATATAATATGCCTATCTATATTAATGCTGATGAGAAATTTGATAGTTGTCACTCATGCGTAGGTATTATTAAGATTATGACTCATTTACTGATGTACTATTTGTACAATGAACCTTGTGCACTAAGTCAGCCAAACAGAAGAATTCAGAACAGGTAATGGATGATTCCGTAGTGTCAGGGTGGATTCATGTTTGTAATATGTGTACATGCAGAATGTTTTGTCAGGATTTTATTTACAAAATATATATATTGAAAAGGAAATCAATCTGACAAATCTTATTGTAAAACATGTATAAATCATAAGATATCCACATACATGTACATGTGTTTTCATAAGATTGTTATCTTGTTATAATATTTGTATAGGTACAAAATTACCATTACATATAGATGTATACTTGTATGTGTGATCCATGTGAATGTAGGTTATGTTTATTGGTCGTTAAGGTTGTTATACTTGCAATATGTTTATATTTTTCTTTTCTTTTTTCTTTTTTCTTTTTTAGTAAATTTTGTTTTTGTTCCCTATGGTGATAACGTAAAAATGTTGGCACATCATCTTTTAGTCATCTTAGATTATTAGCTTGCAGGGAATATGCAGTTGAGTGTTTTACAGTATGTTTGTTTGCCTAATCTTGATAGTATGCATTTCCTCAATTTGAAAATCCAAATAGATCTGAAATTCAATAGGAATAAAGCTAGAAATAACATGTTACCTATCCAGAAGAGCTCATGATAACAAATATATCTTTTAATCATGGCTTGGCAATTTCAGTACAAGCAAATCAAGACAATTGATATCTTAATGTCTGTCTCATGAATATAACATCCATGCTGATATGACTTTTGATACTTTACTCTCATTTTGAGTCATATTATGTAGAAGTAAAGGAGCCTTTTTCTTTTTATTTATGTGTGAAATTCAAGGGAGATGTAAACAAATCGAGGAGTCTACCATTTTATAATTGCATTGGATTTTATTGTTTTAAGAAATCTATTTGGATTTACTGTCAGAGCATTATAGATACTTTTTTTCTAACATTATATCATATATCTTATTTGTTAATTTGTAAAAGTATCTATAATATCAGTGCATTATAGATACTTTTTTCTAACATTATATCATATATCTTATTTTTTAATTTGTATATGATACAAATAGAACTGTTTTGTAAATACTTGGTGGTTTTTTTTTTTACTTATTCACATCAAACATGTATAATGGATGCTATGTATCATGAAGTGACTTAAGATATTGCAAGGTTTTTTATGGGTATAATATATATTTACAGTAAAATAGAAATTACTAGAAAAACACACTCTTTGCTGTTTTGACTTTTCTACAGGGTAGGCTTACCCATTGCATCAGATGTATTTTAATGAATTATTTGCACCAGAATATATCTTTATTTAACTTGCAAGTTTTTGTCAACTTTCATATGCAAATCTAACTTGTACATTCCTACATAATTACATGTTTGAACGTTTCAGCAGGGAGATAAGTCAAAGTGACCTTTTTGTCTGTCAGTACTGAAATATACATGTATTGGATTTTGTTGTAAAAAATAAATCATGTAACAGAGGTTCAATAAAATTATTTTGTCATAAACGCTTCATTTAGTTTCGAAAGGGATTGCAGTAGCAGTGAATGGATATGTAAAGCTCTTGTGGACATATATGTTAGGACCCTACAGTCAAATGGGAGTTTCTTATCCCTGTTAGCATTGTTGGCACATTCCCATAAGCTACCCCCCCCCCCCCGCCCCCTATCACCTCCCTGCAAAAACTAGCTACGCCAGTTGAATGAGTACAAGTTTGAGAGAGCTGAAGACTTTCCGTTTTCTGTGAGACCAGAATGTTTAATTGATTTCATATCAATTACTTTTTTTACTGGATGAGAAAGGGATGAATTTGGAATTGATTTTTTAAAGGTAAAATAAGTTGATCAATGAAATAATAGTATTTTACACGCTCCAAATGAGAATGAATTGCGTTTTTCAGAAATTTCCATAATAATTCTGTCAATCGTTTAATTCGAGATAAAGTGATGACTATCTGGTACTTCAACGTAAAACCACTTCAGTAACTATTACTGCGACATGACCGAGGAAAGTGGAACAGTTCATTGATGTCGATGAACGGGCAGCTCATATTTTCATTTGAATCTTGCAAAATCTGTTTCCTTGTTCTCCTTGATGTTGCCTATTCAAAGGGAAAAAGGGGGAAGCGGGGAGAAGTGGCGGTTTCGTTGTTGTCAAGTCCTTTGTACCGGTTTAAGAGACCTGCATTGGTTTGGTTATTAGCGAAGTTCATAGAATAACAAACATACCTCTTTCTCTCTCTCTCTCTCTCTCTCTCTCTCTCTCTCTCTCTCTCCCTTTATCTCTCATAGTATGTGTCTGCCATAGACGTATTATGTCTGCCCTCTCTTTCACACAAACACACACACACACACACTGGCGTACTGGTGGGGGGGGGGGGCTTGGAACTGCAGCCTCCCAAAATTTTCACGACCCCCAACAAAGGAAAGAAAGGGGGGGGGGAGAGAGAAAGAAGAAAAGGAAGGGGGAAAAGAAAGAAAGGAAGAAAAAAAGAATAGATAAAAAGAAGAAGAAAATCCTTTTTATTAGCCCATGGCTAGAACTTAAAGCATTTTGATGATTACAGTAGTACTCCTTAGAACCTATAAATGGTTAAATTTCCTTAGTGTCTCCCCTTTCATGTACATTACATGACTATTTTGCATGCACGATTTTGTTTTATCACAATTTTCCTTATTACAGGAGGGGAACTTGCCTCTTATACCCAAACCAGCCCCCCCCCCCCCCCCCCATTATAATAGGCTTATAAACTATCATGAAATTTCTTTCAAAACTGGGGGAAGATATATATGAAATACATGTGAGATATTATTGCAAGCAGGGGCGCAGTTCAGGGGATGGACTGGGTGACACTTCCCCCGAAAATCTGGAAAAACGAAAAAAATAAGGCTACAGCATACTATTTAGACTATGGAGTGCTCTAGAATTAATGCAAAGTTTAACTAGTCATAAATGGAAAAATGTTCTTGCTCGTTCGCTCCGCTCCCTCGTTTAATATACTTAAAGGCAGAGAGGCATCGTCCCCTGAAATTGAAAGTCACCTAGAATTGTCTTCATGACGATTTATTGTTGCCTGTCACCATATGAGAAGAGAGAAAAGGGTAGATATTAAGCTCAGACTTTTATTTACCTGTGTGGGAATAAAAGTGGTGTTAGATGCAAAGTTTCAAACTACAAAACGTATAAATTTCCGGCTTTTCCGACCTCGAAAAACATAATATTTACATTATACCAAGGGCGTTTATAAGTGGGACATTAATTTTCATGGTATTCTTACTATTTCAGTTCTTACTGGCTCAGCCCCTCAAAAAATTTGGCTCATTACGCCACTGCACACACATGCCCCCGTACATAAACACACTTATCCCTTATTGTAATTTCATTCAAATGTTCCTCCCCCATCTATTGGTTCTTGGTTACCACGTAATCTATATATTTGCGTCTTTGCGTGGGTGAGGGTGTATGCGCGTGTGTGCGGCGTGTGCGTATGTGTGTGTGTGTATGTTTGTCTTTTTATACTTCCCACCTTTCAATGACTTCTGCCTCTCTCCAGATAAACGCAGTTCCCCAAGACATTTCTATTTAGTCGGTCAATCTTCAGGTGTATTTCTCTCTCTCTCTCTCTCTCTCTCTCTCTCTCTTTCTCCTCCTTCTCTCGCCCCCCCCCCCCTCTCTCTCTCTTTCTCTTTCTGTTCTCTCTCTCTCTCTCTTTCATTCTTTCAGAGTAGCTGAAAACCATTTATCACACAAGAGCCGGAAGGGGATGTGATTACAATCCTAACTCATCTCCCCTCCACTCGAGATAAAATAATGCTAAAGCAAATTACCTTTATATAATGAGGCTAAACTGCGCGATAATAAACACAAGCGCTCGTAGTTACAATCAAATGTATAGATCCAGTGCTGAACGATTAATTCAACCTTTTTTGGGTGGAAATATTGCAATACTATTTGATATCTTTCCATAGAAAATGCTGAAACAAACCATGGATTTTCCAAATGATTTATCTCTTTATCGTCTGTTGATGATTTTCACCTGTTTGCTGTGTATTTTGTCTCCTGCAACATCGGACGAGGAATGCTGTAAGTATTACTATACAAAAGTATACCACTCGATCGAAGTATACCATACAGTCTACACAGTATATCAATCGAAGTGAAGTATATCAGTGTAATTATATCAATTAATGTATGCCACTCGAAGTACAGCGCAAAAAGTACACTACCCAAAAGTATACTACACAAAAGTATGCCAAATAAAGTATACCAAAAGTATTTACATACAAAGTATACAACTAAGAATATCTCACTGAATATAAGGCCACTCAAGGTATACTATGGGAAGTGCACTATACTCGGAGTACCATAACGAATTCACTATAAAACTATATCATACATAAGTAATATACCATATACAAAAAAAAAATACAAAACTTTGTTTTACATTACAAACACTATACCATACGAAATGTCACAAGTGTCAATACCAAGTAAAACATACATATACGATCATACAAACTGATCACAAGGTGCTGATGGATATTTCATGGCGATGTGTACTTTTGTTTAAATGTGTCTGGTGGTTGGGTTTTTGCGTCCAAATGTTTATTAAGGATTCTGTAAAGGTAATACACAATGTGGGTTAAGGTCGTGGAAAAAAAGAAGGGCAGCTACTGGCACACTTGCCCCCTCCCATATTGTATTTAAAAAACGGGGGACATAGAAAAAGCAAAGATAGGGTAAAGACTCGTGAAAATACTTCCTCATCACTCTACCCTAATTCCGTCACTCTGCTTTCTCGCATTTTTATGAAAGAAAATTGCAAACATGGGGAATTTGGCCATTCAAATGTTGATGAGCATTTCCATCTTGTCAGTAGAGTCAAATAAAAACAATGAAAAAACAATTGCGATATGTATGAGGAACACTGTAGTCTTGAGACTACAGTTGACATCCACAGCTCAATCCTCATTGTTTCTAATTCTTTGTTTTTATTCTTTTGTTTCATTGAACAACAATGTCTTACAGATGCGCATCTTTATTAAAATTTGCATGGCTATTCTTGCTCTATTTTTGCGATTTTCCTAATCGGACCCTTCTTATGGTTAAATGAATGTGTATTGACGGTTTATATGAAAATTTTGAAAAAACAAGGAGTGTCCACTTTCTTTTTTGCTGAGTTTACTGGATATGTACTTGTAGAGTTTGTCCCTCCTTATTTTGGTGCCATATTGATGGAGCGATATTTTGTAGTTGGCTGCACATGTACAGGGGTCGATTTAGCTAACCCACTGTCCACGGCAACCTGGTGGTCACTGTATTAAGCATATGGGAATGAGATAATTCAGTAGCCAACGGGGTGACTGGGTCAAAACCCACTTGCTCCCACTCCAAACTATTTTTTTCCTGTTGACTGACCAGGTTCCTTAGGGCACTGCTTTTCACTTCAAGACGGACATACCTAACATTTTTGCTAAGTAAACACCCCTTCTTGCTTGGTGTTTCATCCCTAATCGACCAAGTTACCGTTACGTGAAACCTCTGTGCAGCCAATCATGAAATATTACCCCGTGAAAAAGCGAAGTAAATACTCTACGAGTTCAAATCAAATGCATCCATATTTTCACAATTAACTCTTATATCAAAACAAAAGGCAGTTATCAAAGTGTCATTTCCACGTGTAAACGGAATAATTCCATTATTGAGTGAATCAGAAAGAAGAATACTGTAAACACCAAATGAACTTAATTTTCAACTTGAATTACTCAACTCGGTCAAATTTGGTCACAAATGCCGGATATTAGTAGGACATAGAAAGTGGCATATTCCTCTACAGGTTTGTTTAGCATTCGAGCTGTCACCCTTATACAGATATGTGTTATTCTAAGACAGCTAGAATCTATTTATTTCAAAAGAATTGTGCAGTTTTAAGTTCCAGTCTCTTTCACTGAAAAAGCCCCCCCCCCCCCCCCGCCGCCAAAAAAAAAAAAACGAAAAAAAAAAAACCGAACAACAACAAAACAAAAATCAAACAAGCACACCACCATTTGACCAGGTTTAAAGTGGAGCCTAGAGTATTTTTTAATTGTGATACGAAGCAGACTAAACAAGCTGTCGCTCTTTCTATCTCTCCCCTCCCTCTCACCTCTACCCCCCCCCCCTTATCTCTTAGACCAAACTAGCAGCTGGATTAAATCGGACTTATACCTTCTGAAATACCGTTATTGAAATATCATGTACAAGGCAGGTTGGTAACCTAAAGACATAATGTTCGCCTACTTATAGTAAATCATGATCACCATCTATAGCTCTTCTACACCAAGACTCGGTCTTGCCGAGTCTTAAAGCACAAGTCTAAAACAATCGGATGGGAATAATACACACTTTAGGGATGCCTCTACTACAGTGGCGTTTAAGGCCCAAGCAGAAAAAAAAATCAAAACTAGCAAAGGGGATATGGATCGCAGGGCTGCAGGTACAACCCCTCCCACGCCGTCTGCTATTTTTTTTTCTGTCAGGACTTGCACCACTGACGAGAGAGTGCTCTGGTCAAGAGGGATGACAATACGGTTTATTCCGTCAAGACTTGTCTGCATGAATATTTATGAAAAACAAATTGCAGGGATATAATAAAATGAGAGAACCAATCTCGCAGTGGCGCATTCGGATCAACGTTGTGCTTGTCATGATGACATTCCGAGTTCGAGTCACATCAGGGTAAGGGGTTAGGGTTTAGGAGATTATCATATTTTCTTTTGCTGAAATAAAAGTAAGGTGAAACTTTGAGAAAATACAAGTCTTAAAGTTTTAGTCTCTTTCAAAGTCTTCAAAACGGGGCCTCTTGATGCTCAAATACTGTCCTCTCTTGTCAGTGGCCCAAATCCTGACAGAAAAAAAAGACGCTTCCTGTCTAGGGATCAGTCGACCTTTTTATTATTTTCATATATCAATTTGTTGATAAACCCACTGACAACCACTGCAATAAAAGCTATCGTATTTCATTTTCCCATACCCTACCTACATAAATTCTATTTTGTTTTCAAATGGCAGCACCGTTCTGCACCCTCATCCTCGACACCAACACCACCCAAGTAGATGTCAAGACACCGGGCTACCCCTCCAACTACCCGCAAGACACCAAACTCCTGTGGGTGATTGAAGCGCCCTCTTATTTGGGCCTGTTGTTGATCGTGCAGGACATAGAACTTGCGACGGGGGACACGGTGAAATTTGGGCATGGCAACGAGGCGAGGTTCATCATCGAAGCTGATGATGACGTCGAGGCCATGATCAACCGAACGATCTCGTTCGCCACGAATGATGTGACGTGGGTAACGTTCTCTTCTGACAGCGATAATGCCACCGCCAGAGGACTCTGGCTAACAGTGACGCCCGATCCAGGTGAGATTCGATGCACTTGGCACATGATGCGCCATTCTGACTGCGTTATTACCTGGACTAATCAAATGTGAACAAACGCTAGTAATTCAAAACTATGTTGCCGATGTTTATATTGCTTTGACTTATGTTTTACAAAGCATATACAAAAATAGAACAAAACAAAACTGTTTTTAATATATCAAACTAATGAAAGCTATAAATTGAAGGGTATATAAGCTGATTTCCTTTTCAGAACCTCAGAATTCAGGACCACCATCAGAAAAGTTGTTTTGCAATGGAAAATGGCTTACTTCGAACCACCGTGTGATCACGTTCACGTCACGTCGTCACGTTAATTTTATTACACGACCTTTCGTGAATACTAAACCCTAAATTCTCGAAGGGTATAGGGTGTAAAGTTTGTGAAATACCCCCCTCTTACTGAAAAAAAACCCTTTGCAAATCTACGAATACTCATGTCTCGAACCCGGGTAACCTCGCTAGTCATAAGGACCGCTAGTCACAATGACCGCTATTCATAAGGACCGCTATCCATTACGCTTGACTAAATGAATGAGCGGTCCTTTATAAATAGCGGCCCTTAAAATAGCGAGCAAACCATATACAAATATAATTACCTCGCTATTCATAAGGACCGCTATCCATAACGCGTGTCTAAATGAAGACCCCTCGAACCCGACACCTTGTCAGTAAGAGGGGGATATTTCCCAAACGTTACATTCTACCCTTCGTGAATTTAGGGCTTAGTATTCACGAAAGGTCGTGTACTGTAACGACGAGATCACACGATGGTTCGAAGTAAGCTGAAAAGATCGGCCCCTCAGTCTCCCTTTCTCCCAGTCCCATTATGCCTCTCTACTGTCTGTCTGTCTGTCTCTTTCTCTCTTTCTCCCTGCCTTGTACTCTCTCTGTCTCCCCCTCTCTTTCTATTCCTTCACTTCTCTCTGGCCCCTCTCTCCTCTCTCTCTCCCTCTCTCTCCCTCCCTCCTCTCTCCCTCCACGCTCTCTGTCTCTCTCTCTCTCTCTTGTTCTCCCTCCCATCTATCCCCCACTCTCCCTCTTTCTCTCTTCCTCGCTCTTATGTCATGTACATGATTTAGCCAAATCATTACGTACATAATTTCAGTATTAAGGGGAATAGAGAGGGAAGGAGGAGGGGAATTTAGAAGGGAAATGGTCACACAAAGCCAGATGGACAGAGAAGAAAACCCGTTCGGTAAAAACTAATATTTCCATGTTTACCTTCAAGAAGACGATAACTATGAAACAGGTAAAACGATGCCTTTCCCCTTTTCTTTTAAATTAGACGCCCCAGAGAATTCATACACGTCTTCAACACTGACGACATTATCTACTGAGCTCCCACTAGTGAATCTGTCACCAGGTAAGCATAATGTGAATAACTCTTTGTTTGATTTATGTATAGTATACACTGTAGTAAATATCCCGTTTTTTCCTCTTTTGTCATGTTCGTGAGGAATATTTTCAGAATACTACGATGCTTAATTGAACTTTTTTCAAAATCGTTTTCATATGGGGGAAAATAGAAGGAGAATAGTAGGAGAATCGTATATACATGGGAAAGCGTATTACCAACTGTTCATTTTATGAATATGAATAACAAGGCAATAACAATAAACAATTTATTGTAAACAAAATACATGTTTTTGTAAAATTTATTTACATTTTGTATCGTAATATATCCGGTCTGTGTTAGAATGCTCACACTGTGGCTTCGGAGGTGGAAGGGGGGGGGGGTGATGCAGGCCCCTGCCCCCATTCTTTAGAATTTTAAAACTGCCAATATTCTGGAAATTATCACCTCAGGCAGCAAGGTGATCTCTTTTTACTTTTATATCTGTACCTGTACTTTTTATGTCAACACGAATTAAGAGGACTATATACACAAAAAGTCAAAATGTTAGCATACTTGCTTCGCTTACTCGCAAATTTAGAAATTTTAATATGATTGGTATTCTGGTACGAAATATCAGGCCCGTAATTGTGTCCGTTTACCCAAGATAACAAACAGTACATCGTCTTTTGTTCAATTTTGTTCAGGACAAATCGAATTACCTCCACTTCTTCTTTTTCTTATATTTTCTCTTCTTTTGTCTTCTTCTTCTTCATCATCATCATCATCATCATCATCATCATCATCATCATCATCGTCTTCACCTTCTTTTTCTCCTCCTCCCCATCCTTCTCATCCTCCTACCCTTCTTCTCCTTCTTCTTCTTCTTCTTCTTCTTCTTCTTCTTCTTCTTCTTCTTCTTCTTCTTCTTCTTCTTCTTCATCATCATCATCATCATCATCATCATCAACATCATCATCGTCATCACCTTCTTCTTCTCCTCCTCCCCATCCTTCTCATCATCCTACACTTCTTCTCCCATTCTTCTTCTTCTTCTTCTTCTTCTTCTTCTTCTTCTTCTTCTTCATTATCATCATCATCATCATCGTCGTCGTCGTCATCACCTTCTTCTTCTCCTCCTCCCCATCCTTCTCCTCCTCCTACCCTTCATCTCCTTCTTCTTCTTCTTCTTCTTCTTCTTCTTCTTCTTCTTCTTCTTCTTCTTCTTTTTTTTCTTCTTCTTCTTCTTCTTCTTCATCATCATCATCATCATCATCACCATTATCATCGTCATCACCTTCTTCTCCTCCTCCCCATCATTCTCATCCTCCTACCCTTCTTCTCCTTCTTCTTCTTCTTCATCATTATCGTCATCACCTTCTTTTTCTTCACCTCCCCATCCTTCTCATCCTCTTACCCTTCTTCTTCTTCTTCTTCTTCTTCTTCTTCTTCTTCTTCTTCTTCTTCTTCTTCTCCTCCTCCTTCTCCTTCTCCTTCTTCTTCTTGTTCTTGTTCTTGTTGTTCTTCTTCTTCTATTTCTTCTTCTTCACCTCCTCCGCCGCCTTCTTTTTCTCCTCCTTTCTCTTCTTCATCCATCTACCCTCTATTTGGTAGCTGTATATAGACGTCTAGGTGTATCTGTACCGTTAGCTGTCGGATTGGTGATAATTGCCTTCGGTCTTGGAGCCGGTGTGGTATGTTGCCATCGTAAAAGAAAAAGGTAGATATTTCTCGTGTTTACCCAGACCCCCCCCCCCCAAAAAAAAAACAACTAAAACAACAACAAACAAACAACTATGCAACTCAGGGATCACATTTTCGGTGTCTTTGCACTCTAACGTTCTCTGAGAAGCAAAAAAATTAACCCAAACCAAGCTGAAATCCCAGTCGTCACACTTTAATAACCCATTGGCGTCTGAAATAGTTGCCGGAGAGCTTTATTAGGGGCATATTTCTTTAAAGCTTAAAATGTACTAATCATGCGAATAGTCTGGGAGCCGAAATAGTCACCCCATTATACATATGAGATTTGACCCCTTAAAGTTACTTAGACCAACCACGTCATTCACAAAAAGCTTGTCAGCTCGAAGCCGCCAAGTTTGCCCCCCCCCCCCGAGCCCCTCAAAAGGGCCCCAAAGTAAATTTTACTCATGGACCAAATTTTTTCAGAAGGAAGACGTATGGGTATAAATTACAAAAAATATAATAACTGAATTTCCATCGGGAAGGGGGTGTAACACGCCTCTGAAAAAATACCAAAGTGCCCCTAAACCAAGCTTTGCTGCCCAAAATGCTCTGGATGTAGAGAAAAACTATTTTAGGCATTACAACCTTAATAACTCCAAAGTGTGCTATTAAATTCATGTCAAAATTACATAGTACAATTTTGATTATTGTAACTTTCTAGGAGTGAATTTTGGTGTCAAATCATTTTAATAATTAGTTATTAAATTGTGAAAATTGTATTGCTTTCTCAAAAGTAGTCAAACTATATTGTAAACACACCCATTGTCCCTCTGCACCTGTTTGACAAGATATGATAGAGGAACTTGTTAAGTATCTGGGCTATGTGGCTGCCAGGCTGAAATCTACCATTCATATGTTAATTACACAACTACCTTGCAAGCTTTCAATCATGCCTTGTCAAACAGGCGCATATGGAAAGTGGGTGTGTTCACATCCTGACAATATCATTTTACTACTTTTGAGAAAGCAATACAATTTTCACAATTTAATAACTTATTATTGGAATGATTATTTGACACCAAATTGCACCCCAAGAAAGTTCCATAAATTTGACCTGAATTGAATGACACACTTTGGATTTATTAAGGATGTAATGCAAAAAAAAAAAATGTTTTTTCTCTCTATTGTACATCCAGAGCATTTCGGGTAGCAAAGCTTGGTTTAGGGTACTTTGGTGTTTTTTAAGAGGCGTGTTACACCCCCTTCCCGATGGAAATTCAGTTTTTGTATTTTTTTGTAATATATACCCATACCTCTTCCTTCTGACAAAATTTGGTCCATGGGCCTTAAGGGGGAAAATTTGCCCCAATTTGTAGGGGCCGTCTGACAACCCATCCAGACGGAAAATTTTGTCAGATTTTGGTAATGTATACACCTTCCTTCTGACAAAGTTTGACGCATATCTTAGATGGGTTGAAATCGAACCGACTTTGGGGCCCTTTTGGGAGGCTCTGGGGCCAAACCCGGCGGCTTCATTCAAGCTGACAAGCTTTTTGTGACTGACATGGATGGTCTAAGTAAAAAATTTATTATGTAAAATTGGTGAGTATTTCTGGACAGGCTCCTGGCCTATAAGGATATGCCTCATTGTAGTCTGGATCCGTCAACGAGCAAAACAATTGACACCTTATGAAAAACTGATTTTTAATTGCCAATCCGTTTAAAAAGTGAAGATTCTTGAGAAATATTTTAATTCCTGACGACAAACCACAAAACAACATGGATATTTGATTTACTGAGCATCCCCCCTTTTTTTTTTGGGGGGGGGCATCTACGTGGTATGATATAGGGTGGCACCCCATTGGTCTTACCGTGACTAACACACAGTGTTAGGGTTAGTGTCAGGATCATTAGGGAAGGGCGTACTGAGGGCCCCTGTCCACCCCTCCCCCCCCCCCTCCCGGGTGTGGGGAGCACCTCCAGAGTTCAAAGTGCTGGGGAGTTGTTAGCGATTTTTGTAATGAACTGGATCTCGGTAATGCTTAGGATTAGAAGTTTATGATTAGGTTTAGAGTTAGGACTAGCTGCATGACTCAAGTAACAGTAAACCTAATCTCTCTATCCCTGATATGCATGATATGAAACATTTATGCTGGGGTGGGACTTATGGGGCAAAGGAAGAATTGGTTGTAATCTACTTCAGGAGTAGGAAGAAAAATTTGATATCTAAAATTACAAAAGATAAAACTTTATATTTGATTGGTTCTATCATTCCTTTCCATGCAGAGGTTCTGTAAATGCCCGGCTTTCCGAGACACGGATCACCTTAGAGATGTGTGACAATCCTATGACAACCGTAACGAGAGACGTGAACCTGAACACACGACATGGGTCGCTTGGTCCCGACAGCCATTATTACGAAATAGGAGAAGGCGAGTACAACCTGCTGTTTGGTGCCTCCGCCCCGAAATCACCCCATGTGTACCAAGAACTCTCGAAGGATCCGTGCGACGAGGACAGTGGGAGGAGCCGGTCTAACGTTCGTCGCGATGGAAGCAAGGGGAGCTTAAGCGTCGAGCTGGATGACGAGTTCTGCGAACTGACTATTATGATCGATGAGATGCTAGGGGAGGTTTCGGATGAACTGTCCCCGTTCGCTGCATCACAGCACTCGCTGGTTGAGGGTAGTCCCGGCGACGTAAGGTTTGTGGGATCCTTGGCTGAACAACGTTCAAGAGCGCACACAGCAGACTTCCCTCGCACTCGTCATAGTCCAGCGTTTAGACCCAGGAGCCTTTTCGTCGATTTTGTGCATCCATCAACAAATCAAACCGAAACCTCAAGTCTTGAGATGCCAGCTAGGAAATATGCGGTCAGTACTCCCAACATAAATGCATCTGACGAGAAGCTGAAGCCGGGTAGGAGTATGGGTTCACTTTCAACAAGTCTTGGTCATGGCAGAAATGAAGACGATAGCTACAACCAATTAAATTTTGAGAGTGATCCCTCGTATCAACCTCTCGTTCGCACTATGACAGCTCATGCAGCTAAAAGAAGTCATGAAAAACATGCCGAAATCCCTGAATATGCTTTCCTAGAGAGAGATAATCCAGTAGACGTTTTTCCTGTATGTTCAATAAATGGTTCTGATGATGGAAGTTGGGAAAAATTGGACATTGTGGAAACTCCCACAGAACAACGTCCACGCGCGTATACAAGTGAGCTACCGCGCAGATTAGACCACTACACGGCATTGCGGTCCAGAAGTTTATTGCTAGAGTCTTTCCCTCCATTTGCAGCTCAGAGGCAGCTCTTGAACCAGGCATCACTGGAAAAACGAATTGCCAGAAGCAATCCGAACCTGAACTCTGTCGGCATCCAGTTGTGGACTAATAACCTACATAAGAGCTCAGAATCTTTAAACAAAGGGACGCGCAGATCCCATGATGACCTTCATTCACTTCCGCCTGGTGGTCGCGTCGAGGAAGATGCTGGCGATGATGATGACTACAATGAAATAGAAGACGAAGAGTCCATATACCAACCGCTTAGTAGACCTACATCCATGGGGGACTTGACAGATGGATACAACGTGGACAACGAAGGCACACCACCTCCTCTACCGCCAATACAGAATGAAATGAGCAAGGAGAGGGGTCAAAATCTTCTAACTGTACATGGGGATTTAGGAAAGGAACTCACGACAGTTGGTAGTTTTCATCTTGTTTCTGAAACCTGTCATGGCGACGACGACGATGATAATAATGACGACTACAATGAGATAGAATCAATATACCAACCACTTAGTAGGCCCATATCAATGGAAGACCTGACAAACGGATGGAGCTTGGACAACAAAAGCACACCACCGCCACTACCGCCAACACAGTACGAAATGATCGGGAAGAGTGGTCCAAATCCTCCAACAGTTGATGTAGTCCTAGGAAGGGAACTCACAACAGTTGGCAGTTTTCATCTTGTTTCTACTGTCAGACGCTCTGATAAAATTGCTAGCGCCGCACGCCAGGGTTCACAGTCCGATGACGGCAATTATGATGTGCTGAACATAGATGATAACGTTGAATTACCCTCTCAGACGAATCCAGGTAATCTTTACATCGAAATTCTGGACGACAATCCGGACGTTCTCGCCAACGTGGGAAAAGAACACATTACAGATAATGGTACTCGTGAAAGTCAATATACTGTGCCTTCCGAAGACATAAGTATATCGCACCATCTCCCAGAAGCATCAGGTACCACATACAGTCAGGGTACGTCAAGTGCCCATCAAGGAATTGGTCACATCGTGGGTCAACCGACAGAGGGCGTCTTACAAAGCGAATCAGGTTCGCAAAGCTCTTGCCATCGTATGATCAATTCCAATAGGTTTTCTACCACGTCAGGGGTATATTCCTCAATTGGTCCAGCTGGATACGAAGACGATATCGACAACGATGATGGTATTTACAATGGTATCGGAAGTAACAGTAGCGACGACGATGATTATATCCATGAATATACCAGTGTTGATGATGTTTTGGGTTGAAAGTAATCCATAAACCTTCTCTCTAAAAAAGAGAGTGAATTTTCACTATGTTTTCACTCCCCCGGGAGTCACGTGTGTGTAACTGGCAGTAGAAGCATTAAAAAAAAAAATCGAGCACCATTTCCTTAACCCACTCCACATACTTTACGGGACAATGAATCGATTTTGATTTTAAAAAACAAACAACATTATAAACTCTCCTATTCTTAATATCTATCTGAATGATAGATAATCATTACAGCATTATACATTGGTCTTTTCAGGGAACGTCTGAAAACTTAAGTATTTCATATCTTTCCACTGATTTCATACAAATAATAGATTCTCATGATGACTGCTATAATTCTTTCTTAAATATTTCTTTCTCATTCCTCTTCTTCTTCTTCTTCTTCTTCTTCTTCTTCTTCTTCTTCTTCTTTTTCTTCTTTTTCTTCTTCTTCTTTTTCTTCTTTTTCTTCTTTTTCTTCTTCTTCTCTTCTTTTTCTTCTTCTTCTTCTTCTTCTTCTTCTTCTTCTTCTTCTTCTCTTCTTCTTCTTCTTCTTCTTCTTCTTCTTCTTCTTCTTCTTCTTCTTCTTCTTCTTCTTCTTCTTCTTCTTCTTCTTCTTCTGGTCCTCCTCACCCTTTCAGCCTTATTTTCCTTTTCCCATCTCCATTCATTGCAGATTTTTACGATTTTAGATTATTCATTTCTTAGATTACTTTTTACGCAAAAATTACATAGGCCCTACTCTACTTATCTCCGTCAAAACGATTACATCAGAATGAAAAGAGGGAAGTGCCCTACAACTTTCTGAACTTTTAACAATTGTTTCCTTCTCAGTGGGCGGCTTATTTATCATTATATAATTTTATTTCATGAGTGTGAATCAGTTTCCTCTAAAGTAATACAGTTTCCTCTAAAACTGTATTACTTTGATAAATAATTGAGTAATTTACATTTAGAATTCTCTGAAAATGACAGGCGACATGGAAAAGATTGACCCTCAGAGGATTCACATTTTTTTCTTTCTGTCTCTCTGTCTCTCTGTCTCTCTCTCTCTCTCTCTCTCTCTCCATCTTACTTCACCTGACTGTCTCTCTTTCTGTCTTCTCTTTCTGTCCTCTCCCATCTATCTTTTCTCTCTTTCTCTGTCTTCTCTCTCCCTCTCTTTCCCTATCTCTCTCTCCGTCTTCTCTCGCTCTCTTTTTCTTTCTCTCCCTGTCTCCTCACTCCATCTTTCTTTCTTTCTCTCTCGCTCTCTCTGTCTTCCTCCCTCTATCTCTCTCTCTATTTCATTCTGCCAATGTTCTACTTTTGACATACATGTATATTTATTTAAAACATGCAGGAATTGTTACGATTGGATAATTAATATAGTTTTTAATGTAAATATTCTGTAATTTTATGCATAATGTGTCTCACTTGAACTTGCCATACAATGTGCATTAAAATATTGTTTTATATTATGTTTAATTCTAATTTTTTAAAAACTCATTATTATGATTTGTAAAATTAAGAATGTGATGTGATTAAAGGGGGTACCCAATGCTGAAACAATGTTAGTTCATTTAAAAGATCATGATTTTATTAGAAGAAAATCATCTGCCTTAAAAAAAAAATTTAATTCGTGTTGCCAGAAAATCCCCGAAATATGGTAAGATTTCAGGATATTTTGGCCCCTCAGCTGTGTCCCAATTTCAGCTAGGTAACCACAATGACGTCAAAGTGGTTACCTTGTCGCGCAATTATAGCAAAATGCGCGCAAGGTGTAATGCATTTTGTACAGTCTAGCGCGCAACACATCTGCAATACGCGAACCTGGGAAACCACTTTGACGTCATTGTGGTTACCTAGCTGAAATTGGGACACAGCTGAGGGGCCAAAATATCCTGAAGTCTTACCATATTTCGGGGATTTTTCTGGCAACACGAATTTTTAAAAAACTTAAGGCAGATGATTTTCTGCTAATAAAATCATGATCTTTTAAATGAACTAACATTGTTTCAGCATTGGGTACCCCCTTTAAGTTTATTCTGAACATTTATTGACACACAAAAACACAAGAGAGAGAGAGAGGGAGAAAGGAGAAGGAAAGGAAAAGGGGTTGAAGAGAGTGAGATGAGAGTAAAGAGGATGTAAGAATAGGAGAGAATAGGCTAACTACGTTCAAGACTTGTTTTGAATACCGTATTTTGTTGTGCGGGTCATTAAAAGCGCATTTCTTGCATTGCAAAGACTGGAGATTTAGCAGGAAATTACTGTAACTGCTGCGTGGTTAACCTTTTCAGAATGGTTAAGCGATTTCCTCCAAATAATGTTTACCCTGGTAGATTATAGATATAGATATAACATCATAGGCGATATGCGAAAACATAAAGTGATTCTCTCTCTCTCTCTCTCTCTCTCTCTCTCTCTCTCTCCTGTCTCTCTCCACCTCCTTTAACTTTCTCATACACACACACACACACACACACACACACACGCACAGAGTCTCTCTCTCTCTCTCTTTCTCTCCCTCCCTCTCTCTGTATTACTACATATAATTACTACCATGACTATGACTACTTCTACTACTACTACTACTACTACTGCTACTACTACTACTGCTTCCACTACAACCATTACTACTGCTGCTGCTGCTACTACTGCTGCTGCCGCCGCCGCCGCCGCTGCTGCTGCTGCTGCTACTACTACTACTATCACTACTTCTACTACTACTACTACTACTACTACTACTACTACTACTACTACTACTACTACTACTACTAGTAGTACTACTACTATTTTTAATTATTATTTTGTATTATTTTATTTGTCAAATCAACACAAATCAACAAAAACGATACAATGTTTGATGGGAACTACTACTACTTCATTCGGCCTACTATGATGTATCTACCACCCTTCTCTCTCTCTCTCTCTCTCTCTCTCTCTCTCTCTGTCTATCTATCTCTCTTTCAAGACAAGCTGGTCTGAAAATGTAATCGATGTTTTGCCTTTTTCAGCATTAAACGGATGTAAAAGGGAAATGCGCTGTGTTGACTTTAGGATGTCTGGTAAAGATTGGAATTGCTAGAAAGAAGATGAAAAGAAACAATGAACTCGGTTTTCCTTTGAAACTGAAATACATAAAAACTACCTCTTTATTTAGACCACATTTATGGAAAAACAATCAATCCTGTACTTAAACGAGCTTTTAATGTCAGTATGGTTTGTTGTTGCTTCCATTACACGAGTCTTTTTAGATAATTTGTTTTGGTCGAAGAGATCATGTAAATATTATATGGAATATATGAAAAGGCGAATTCATTGTACTTCTGCGTTTTTTTTCCAGTCCATTTATGTTCTTCTAGTTTTCTCCTTTCTTTCTGAATTCACTATTATCTGAATACATTCACATTATATACATGTAGGTAGCCTATACAAGACCGACACGAGACCCATCATTTAAAAAGTACAGTCAAAGGCGTCAATCGCTTTATAAGTTGTGTACAGCTAGAATGTATAAAATCCAACCTATTTTTTCTTTTTTTTACCTGGCCTTCTATGAGTTAACTGTAAGGGAGTATGAAGAAAAATAAAGATTAACATAAAGCCTCTCGCGCGGAACCCTAGTCCGATTTGGGTTCCTTGCGAACCCTGTTCTATGCTAGCGCGTATACGGTAGCGTCGACTAATCTACTCACAAGTCACTATAGTATACATTCAGATTTTATTTGAACTTTGCAAGCATTTTCTTTTTGTTGTTAATCATGTAACGACTTTTATATGTACGCAGCCTTGTCAATATGCCTATGTATCGGACTTTTATGTATTATGTTTTATGTATATATAATTATCATGTATTATGTATTATGCATTTGTATGTTTGCTTGATGTGGAATAAACTGAACTGAACTGAACTGAACTGAATATCTTTTTATAGAAGAAACAGTAGAAGCTCATATTCTGAATATAGCGCAGGAACATGGAACTCATATCATACAGAGCAAAAAATATTTTTTGGTAATTCGTACACTTTAATTTATGCATGATATTCTATAACCATGAATTGTCCATTAAAATATCTTCATCTCGGTAAAGGATGCTTGCTGCAGCGTCTCTTGAAAGCTAGTGAACCACCGGTGTCTCCCCCCCCCCCCTCCCCTCCTCCCCCTCCCCTTTCTCCGGTCATCCGGTCGTTTGAAGGCCCCAGGAACAAAATCAACACAATTTGGAATGTGTCTACATTATGGGGGATACCCTGATATATTAGCACCCCCCCCCCACCCTTACACACCCACACACCTGGGTCCCGGGAGGATTAAATCTTCTATAGCTTCTGGGCATCGTTTCATCAAACAGTCGTAAGTACAAGTTCGGCGACATCCCAATGAAACGCATGTTAATTTTAAAACACGCACGTTCACTTCTCTCTATCTTCAAAATGATCTGTCAGAGTAAGCTGGCTATAGCATTTTGGCTAAAGTAGCACACCCAAATAAAATACGTCATAACAAAAATGCAACAACAATTCTACGCACCTGGGCCCCGTTGCATAAAACTTACCGTTAATAGTAACTCTGCTATCAATGGTAACTACCATGGTAACATCACTCAACAGCCAATCAAAATCAAGGTTTCCATGGGAATTACCATTGATGGCAAAGTTACCGTTAATGGTAAGTTTTATGCAACGGGGCCCTGAACATACTCTACTCTTGCTGACATGCCCACCCTGTCTATTGAAAGTTCCACCCACCTACGACACCTTTTACACATATCTTGCATTGGCTACCCTGACACCAAACAAAAGAGTAACACATTGAAAACTCTCAATTTTAATAAGATTCCTACATATCCGAAAATTATTATTAAAAAAAGAACACCTTTGCAACGTTTTAGGCAACCATCATAAAACGAAGTTCCCGCGTTTTGCTGGTTTATACCTCAGTCACATCAACGAGACCGACATCAGACCGAACGAGTATATGCATTACAACAAATGGCCAAATAATCAGTCGGTTCATACATTGGGCTCATCGCCAAACACCGACTCCGAACAGACCAAATCTTGACCATTCAGGGGCAATGTAAGTGTTTCTTCGGTCTGTTATCGGGCTTGTATCGGTATCGTCGGTCGGTGTGACTGGGGCATTAGAGTCAGTTTGGCAGATACGCCTCATGTCAACCATCAAGATCTTCGAAGGGTATTGCTGGACACTCAGACTGGTCACTACGCACAGGAAACAACGTATGTCAAGGCAAACTAACGTAGCAAGGCTTTATGCAATGCCGGAACCACGTGGGGGACCCCCCCCCCTCCCCCCCCCCCCCCCAATCAGAACAAAAATTAACCTCATGATTTTCAAAATTCCCCCCCCCCCCGGTTTCTGGTTCTGCCCTAGTTTATGTAGTTTGTGAATCTCTATAGACAATAAACTTGATAAGTTATAATAGAATACTTGAATACCAAATACATTTCTCTCCAATGAGCTGGTATACTAATAAAAACATCATATGTACGTCTCGAATTGTTTGTAATGATTTTATTATCATTATTATGAGTTAACTATCACGTGTAGAGTTAGACAGGGGTCAAGTGGCGGATCCAGGATTCTCTGTCAGGGTGGCCAGGGGGGCGAAATTTTTTTTCCGCACGCGTTAACGCAAATTCATGAATAATTCATAAGCTGAGCTGGAAAACTGAAGTGCGCAAGCGCATGGACTAAGCGAAACTGAAGGCATCATCGACTAAATGTGCGAGCGGAGGCATTATGGGGCTCACATAAGTAATTCACGGCCCCATTCACTTACGTGTTATAACGAAGGTTGTCTAAAAATCATATTTTGAAAACCCCTGGGTAGAAATCGTTTAAATTCACAGAACTGAGACAAAATATCAAAATCTCCCATATGAAGTACCTCATTTGGGCACTTTCCCAGCAATTAAAAAAGATATTTAGGCTGAAACAAGGCTAGCCGAAATTTCCGCCCATTCGCACATTGAAACAGTGGAAGTGCAACCCCCTCTCCCTCTCTCTCTCTCTCTCTTTCTCCCTCTCTCTCTCCTTCACTCCCATTTTCTCTCTTTCTCTCTCTCTCTCTCAGCCTTGAGTCTCCTCTCTTTAGTATCAGTATACATGGTATACAGAAGGGAAAGCCTTTCAAATATTTTTTTTTTTATGCCTTAAACAACTAGAAGGACTGTCTTTTCCACAGGTAAATAACGATGTAGGAAGCAAGTAAGTGCATTTAAAGAATTCGTAGGCCTATATGTCTTCACATGTTACAAAATCTGTCAATAGGATCATTTTTTCTTAACCATTTTTTAAAAAGTACATGTATTAGTCGTGACGGGAAGGGAAAGCCTTTCAAATATTTTTTTATATGCCTTAACAACTAGAAGGACTGTCTTTTTCACAGGTAAATGATGATGTAGGAAGCAAGTAAGTGCATTTCAAGAATTCGTAGGCCTATGTCTTCACATGTTACAAAATCTGTCAATAGGATCATTTTTTCTTAACCATTTTTTAAAAAGTACATGTATTAGTCGTGACGGGAAGGGAAAGCCTTTCAAATATTTTTTTATATGCCTTAACAACTAGAAGGACTGTCTTTTTCACAGGTAAATGATGATGTAGGAAGCAAGTAAGTGCATTTCAAGAATTCGTAGGCCTATGTCTTCACATGTTACAAAATCTGTCAGGAGGATCATTTTTGTCTTAACCAATTTTTAAAGTATTAGTCGTGACTTCCATAATCATTAGGTATACAAATTCACGTGTCTGTTATTGGACAAAAGTTGTCACATGAAAATCTGTAATGTATTTCATTTACTTAATGGGAGGCGCGGGATGGATCAGTGGTAAAGCAGTGGTGGCAGTGGTCTCGTATCTGGAAGGACCCGGGTTGGAGATTAAAACAATAATGTTTGAAGCCATAGAATGTAGGATTTGTTGCTCTCGTTTTTATCACTTGTGGCCTGTAACTATGATAACCTGTTTCCAAACCACTGTATTTAGACTTTTCTTCAAATTTCCCAAACGGTCCTTCAGCTTTAACTTTCTACCAGAATACTTTTTTTGTAATTTCTGACTCAGTACTTTCAACCCTTCCGTCTCGTATTCGCTGTTATATGTACTCATTCAAATTTATGGAGATTGTAAAATACCTTATTTTCTTATAAAAACTATTTTACCAGTAAAAAGCAATCAATACTTTTTTTAAATGACTAATTTTATTTGAACCGTTTATGACTTTGCAAACTTTAACTTTGAGCGCTGAACTTGGACTTTCACTGTATCACACAAGTTTCTGCATCATCACACCTTAGAGATGGTAAAGTGTTTGAAAGAAAAATCAATCTTGATGTAGTTATCTTATTTCTCGGGTAATCTGCCATTCACTGATCATGAAACAATTTTTAATGACGTTTTTATTTTCGTTTCATCCATTCTCCGAATTTTCAGTATTGTGCATTACTACAATGCATACGTCATTCGACATACGACAAACCTCCGTATTTGATAATTTGTGTTTTGCAGATATTTTAAATATAATCTATCAAGTTTGCAATTGAAAACACATTGACCGACGTTTGATCATTCCATTTCGCGAATGAGTATAGTCAAATTTATTTTATTTACATTCAGTATAACACTGCATTTACCTAACAGTTTTTTCTTCCTGTCTTTAACTCATGCACCTTCTTTTAGTCTGCACTCTTAAAATGTTGGGTAAATTTAGTTGGGTAACTGCTGGTTGGTTAAAAATATTCCCAATTCTGGGCTATTATTAACCAACTGGACACTCGAGTGGTGTAACCAATATTGGTCAATACTTTTTACCTAAATATTGGGCATATATTTACCAACAGTATTTGGTAATTGTGGGTTGGGTACTTGTTGCCCTGTAGTTGTGTAATTTTGTCACATTTCCTTTGCCAGTTGGGTAAATTTTGTTGGGTAACTGATGGTTGGTTAGAAATTCGCTTTTGCCCAACTTGTGGTAAATATTTTTACCCAATATTGGGGAAAACACTCATATGAATATTCATGAATTTTTAGTAGCGTATGGTTTGGGGTGGCCCGATTTACTAACTGTCACCGAATGCATAAAAAAATATAAGGGGTATATAAGAGCTTGCACTAGTTTGCACTAACTGGATAGGATAGGACTAGGATAGGATAGGTTAAGATATAGGATAGGATAGCTTAAAATAGGATAGGTTAGAATTGATTAGGTTAAGACCCAGAAGGACGTAACAAGTAGATTTCACTTTTTTTAACCTAGGTTGGAGGAAAAAGGAAACAATAAATTGGGCAGCTGAATTTGCCCAACCACATGATATTTGTTACCAAACAGCTGAACAAATAGAGGGTTGGGCAATCCTATTGGGTAAGATTGGTTGGGCAATAATTACCCAACTGAGAATATAACCAACAGTTGGGCAATTGTAGAGTTGGGTAAAATCTAATGGGTCACCAACTGATGGGCAATTTAATTTGCCCAACAACATAGTAAATGGATTGCCCAACATCAGTTGGGCAAATTTTAACCAAAAGTTGTGTGGACAGTATGTTGCCCAGTGTTGGTTAAAAATTGGGCATTTTTTTGCCCAACTTTTTTAAGAGTGTGTCCTTTTTAAAATCTTTCTTCAATGACATTATTATTCACTTATCATTCGTTTGATCTGTGTATATAGGGTAATTAACTGCAAATGAAAACGGAAAACAAGAAACTAAAGGTAAGAACAAAGGAATTGGAGGTGGACTTGAGTTAGGATATGTGAAAGTATGCATTTTTTTTCTAATAAATCAGTGCCGAGTTATTTTTGCATGTATTTTTTTTTTGTTATTTTTTTTTGCATTGACTTGCAGAAAAGAGGATTCAACAAAACTGGAAGAAATAGCCAAACAAGCAGAAAGAATCACTAAGGCGAGATTTTTTTTAGAAGAATGTGTAAAGAGAATCATCAAAAAAAGGGTAACGAAATCATGACTAATGGCGATCATCTTTTATTTCCTTTTTATGAGTTTTCAGATCAGGGAGAAGGTTATGATCACTGCGATGGAGGACACAACCGTGCGGTTTAATGATACATTCCTCCCTTATTCAATCAGGGCATACAAAAGTTTTCTTTACGTGTTTGTTTGTTGATTGTATTAAAATGTTTAAGTAATACACGATATAAAAGAGAAAAACTATCCTCCCTTATTCAATCAGGGCATACAAAAGTTTTTCTAATAAATCAGTGCCGAGTTATTTTCGCATGTTGCAGTAATGAATATATTGTTTTAATTATAAATATGTTTACATGAAACAATCCATCATTTTGTTTGGCTGTATAGGTTTAGAGACCTATATACTCATGATCTTTATCCTCGTTGAATACTCAAATCAATAGAACCTAATCATAAAATGACTTTGTTTCTATATTGATATACATGTCATGTAGGCCTATACATGTATATTAATTCAAGAACATCATGTGATTGTAGAATATGCACTTGAGGATATGATTTAAAAAAAAAAAAATCAGTGTAGTATAATGAATGTTTTAAGACACAAGTATGAATATGATTCTTTAAATGAAACAAGCTATTATAGTGGTTGATTTGTTTATTCATCCAAATAACCATTATTGTTAACCAAATTAATAGAAATCCGAAAATTGTTTCGCCTTTTTTCAGGTGAGACAATCGGTGAAGTAAATAGATTATGTAAGAAAATTGTATGAGTATATTTTTGTCAGCATATTACTTAACCTCAATACTTTTTCATGTTCATTTTATGACTTTATTCATTTCGATAAACATCATCCTAGTGTATTTTAAGAGCTTCCTTTTCTATATGGAAGGGCCAATACAGAGACAGAGCTAGGCTTTCATTTTCAATAGCGACAACCAAATTATGTTACTTATAGAAGATCAAAAAAGAAAGGAGAAAGTCAGTACTTGAACAAAGGTCTATAATTATATTATTCTATTAGGCCTACTCAGCTTAATGTATCAGGGTTTGTATGATCACATTTCTGTCCTTGTATAGGCCAACGTATATACATGTCTGCCTGAGCCTTTTATCTGAATATGAGAAAAACAACAAATAAATTGAAAGGTTTGGTGGTTTATTTTAACTGAATGCTATGAAAGCATGTGTTTGCTTGTAAGTATGAAACCGTGGGACTTACGGCTTTAATTCCTCGCCGATGGACTTGGTAATGAGGATGAGAAGGGCACTAGTGCATCCACTTGGTTTCTAAACTGGGTTCTCCAAATCACGAGATCACTGCTACCACTAACTTTGGGCTCTCCTGAGCCATCGCGCCTTCCATTAATTAAATGAAATACACTACAGATTCGTGTGACAACTTTTTTCCAATAACAGACACTTGAATTTGTATACGTAATGATTATGGAAGACACGACTAATATTTTTAAAAATGGTAAAGACAAAAATGATTCCACCACTGACTGATTTTGAAACATGTGAAAACATGAGAGGGGATACGAATTCTTTAAATGCACTTCCTTACTTCTTACATCATTATTTACCTGCGGAAAAGACAGTCCGTCGAGTTGTTATTTGAAAAGCTTTAGTTTATGCAATTAGGTACTATGCAAGCCTAGTAGTAACTCCTCGGTTTATGGATTTCCCTTCTATATACACTTACATGTATACTAAAGAGAGGCGACTCAAGGCTGCGAGAGAGAGAGAGAGAGAGACAGAAATATAGAGGGAGAGAGAAAGAGGGGGGGGGGGAGAGGGGGTGAGAGCTGAGTGAAAACATTTTCATGTGTGATATTAAAGGGAAATCCCACCTTAATAGCAAGTTGCTTTGAAAGAAAGAGGAAAAATCAGAGAAGCAGATTGGCGAAAGTTTGAACGAAATCGGACAAGCAATAAGAAAGTTATGATTTTTTGAAAGTTGTAATCACTATACATATGGGGATTTCAAATTGGCCGAATCGGTAATGTCACTGTGATGTAGCTGTGGACAACTCCCCCATTCGCTCCAACACACAAAATGACTAAAATGACTGCATTTTTTTTTTTACTTTGATTAATTTAATCCCTTCCTCTTTTCATTATTTGTACGTCCGAAATATTTTCTAAAGCTAAAATTACCATAATCACAAAGATTCTCACACTTCATTGTGACGCAATTCTATGACGCCGGACTTCCGGATTCACCGAAGGCTCACAAGGCAAAAAAAAAAATTTTTTGTTTTGTTTCACAATTCTTTGGAATATTTACAATAAAATTTTTTTTCGATTAGTATTGAAATGGGGTCTGATGAACCATTTGTCACCTTTGCGGTTGCCAGCCATGGCTTATAATGCACACACTTGTCTATCATCATGATCATTATTAATGAAAATGAAGGGGTTGAATTTCGAAAAATACCAGAGAAAAATTTTGGAAAGTTTTAAGCAAAGTGATTTCCGTTAATTTAAGTTTTTTTTATTCAAAGCGACTTGTCACGTGTGGCTTACAAAAGGGCGTTATAGTAGCACGCCCGCATAAAGCAAATTTCTGGTAATGCGCATCTAATATTTTGATTGCTCTATACAATGTTTTTATTCTATTCATTTTATTTATTTTATTTCCAGGCGAGATGATAACAAAGATATGTACATAGAGAACATCACAAATATAACAGAACAGAATCACGGTATAAAGATTTACATGATTTAGCACCAGCCAATGCCTGGGGATCCCCTAAAAGAATTTTAAAATTCTGTTGACAGGCTCTCCACATTGGCTGGTGCACACATATATTTTATATATATATATATATATATATATATATACATATATATATATATATATAAAACATTAAACATTTAAATGTTATAAAATTTGTCAAACGTGACAGGGATTTATCTCTTTATCAACTAATGAAAAGTGAAAATGGATAGTAACTACCTAATTTTGGTAGTTCCGTATCAAATAAGCACATATTTTCGAAAGTATGCGTATCTTAATGTTAACTCCCTTCTGCTGAAAGCAATAGTGCGCGCCCCCGTTTAGCAGAACGGCGCAAGAAGTTTACGCGCTTCTGCTGCCAGCCGCACGACGATATGTACTTCGTTTCCTACCTTCGGTGGCACATACACGTTGAAATAAATTTGCCATGAATATATGATAATAAGAAATATTTCACACTGACGGTGATACTTTTCACTGTCTAAAACAATCTGCCTAGATATAAAGTCACGCCTCCCCGCTCCTACACCCATTGTTTTTTTGTGTTTTTTTGTTTTTGTTTTTGTTTTGTTTTTTTATACTGATTTCCTTTAAGCAGTGGAAGACATAGATTTTCAAACCCAAGTGGAGTACATTTAGTACAGAACCAACCAAACAAACAAACAAAACAAAACAAAACAAAAATGCGGCCCCTCATTATGTTTTTATGACCCTTGCAAATTGTAGAGCTTAAAGCCACCTGAGAAAAGATATAAGCTTTTCTGTATATTTTTTGGCTTGCTTGTCAGATATATTTCGGATTTGTGTCCACCAACATTTACAAAATCTTGGATCCATCCCGACCTTTAAACACCTATTGATACCATCGCGGTACCGATCTGTATTGAGATGGTATCTCTGACCTGATTTTGTACTGAAACAAGATGTTTGGAGTCGGGTCACAGGAAGTTGATGGATAAAGGAAAGTGAATACAATAGCCTTGTCTTCCTGTACGTATAGCAGGGCACAGAAACAGCAGGTTGGTACAGTAGTTCGTTCCCACTGCCAATAAAATTCTGACACAAATCCACTTTGATGTGACATCCATTCTTCAACACGAGGCATCATTTTGACTGACTTAGGACCAGTGGCGTATCCAGGTATTCTGGCGCCCGGGGCAAACTATCAAATCTGCGCCCCACCCCCATGCACATACTCAGATTAATGAGCGTTTTTAATTTAGAAATGATGGCACTACGTGAAAATGAGTTTTGATGCACATAACCCGGAGTTGTTAGCCCAACTTTTATGAGTTATTGTATAAGCGAGGGAGCAACGCGACCGAGCGGCTGAATTTTTTTCCTTTTCACCCCTCAAATTGAAATTTCTTATGTATTTTACCCTTACAAAGAAAAAAATCCAGGGGAATAGAGCGACCTAGTAAAAGATTTTTTGGGGGGAAATTTGAATATTCCTATTTTGGGGTGCAAAATGAATGAAAACTCTGCAGAAATATATTTGAGGAAGGCAATTGCAAGCCAAATTTATGATTTCTTTCTAATGTTATATACCTTGAAAGTGCTTTTTATGCACTTATATCCCATCTGGGGGCGCAAAATTTAACAAGCTCCTACCTTATGCGGGGGGGGGGGCAAACAAAGCAACTAGTGTCAATGAATGGTTAACACTTTAAAAACGCCCTTGGGGCGTGAAATATCTAGATCTTGAACATATTTATGGGAGGGAGCAAAGCGACCGAGCTTTGGAAAATTTTCACATTTCAAACCATATGAAACACCATTTCTTACGCATTTTGTCCTTGACTGGGGCGCAAATAACCCCAAAGACCATAAAATTTCTTGTATTTATCCCCCTTTTCTTTCTCTCTTTGGCGTTTTTTTTGCGCCCCCCTTCAAGTGCCGCCCGGGGCACTTACCCTCTCTGCCCCCCGTAGATACGCTACTGCTTAGGACAGCTTTAGCGACTGACACGGTCTCTGACGCATCACGTGAGCGTGATATCGTATACAAGAAGTGAATGCAAAAATGCAGCTATTGTGTCGAATTACTGGTGCATCGATATCTCCAGCCGCCTCCATACATATACATGGAGGCATGATTAGCGTAGGTAATAACGCATCAGAAATGGCGCCTCGTGCGTGCAACGGGGATGCAACGGGCATGCAACTGAGTTTGAGTTTGAGTTTATTAACAACACATCACATAAATGACAGTATCATCATTAATATAAAGAGTAATAATGTTACATGAATAAATATACATAAAAAAGTACTTATCTACATGAGGTGAATATAAATTGATTTACAATATGTTGTCAGTTTGTAGATCAATGACTAATCGAGTATGTGATTACACTAAACTGAATGTCATACAGTTGCACTATTTATATTAAAGATAAAGTTGCTAATTGGAACTAGAAGTTAGCACAAGTGCTAGTCGAGCCTAGTTTCATTCTTTTGGCAAGATGCTTGCTTTGTTATTTTCTTTATATCAACATTTCAATTTCATCTTGTATTCATAAATATATATTAAAAGACAATACCGTGTTTTTATAGTTTACATTTCTTGCAGAGAGAAAAAATATCAAAAGCAGTGAATTTTCATGTTCAGATTATAATTACAAAAATTACATTTGATTTAAAAAATGCACCTGGCATAGACAATAATTTTGCTCAGTCAAATTGATAGTTATAGGCCTATTCCTAGTTGTCGATCTACTGATGAATCAAGTTAATCACCTGCTGTTGATCACTAAATTTGTTTTGTTATTATTGCATTCTGATGCACGGATTGTTACTACGTCGGACAAACCGACAAAAATCGTTCTTGACCGTCGAGAGCATTTTTTTTTTGTGGATATAGAAATGAGCATGAAATTTGAATCACAATTACAAATTTTGGCAAATCTTTATATCCATGAGCCTCTCCGCTGACGATTTGATTTCGTTTTCTTTTTCCAGTTATGTGTGTGTCTAAAACATGCTGATATAAATTCACCTTCTATGAATAGTTGTTGCTGTGTTAGACAATCTAGGGCAAACCTTCGGTAGTGCCAATCTCTTCCACTTACTCTCCGAGTTAAGTGAATTTCTTTAATTATCATTTACCAGAAAGATAAGGATCACACTTACGAAAACATAGGTCTACAAATACAATAGTTGTCGATGATAATATAATACCCAAACTATTGTCAGATAAAAAATATCAAATTTGTATGTTAAAAGCATGATTAAAGATAGAGTTTTTGGAACTTGGTAGAAGCATATATAAATTGTAGTTGGAATGCATGTATTTGTTCTGCAAAATTTGACGCTAAGAATGCCTTTACTGGTAAGTGATACCGAGAAAATGAGAACATCAGTATGCCATCATCTTCATGCGTATCCAGGTAGCTTGAACGAATTTGAAAAGGTAATCTCAGCTCACTTTGTGAAAAAGAAAAACGATATGTTGATTGGGCTTATGATCTTTCAAAAGACCGATTACCAAGACGGATGTGAATTTGCTTTGTTCGATACCATCGTATAACCTGCTCAATTTGAGCTAAAACGGAGATTTCAATATAGGGCTTAGCACGTTTTGAAAGAAAGGCTTTTATCTATAGTGTGGGTGCGCATTTGTTTTGTTCGATAGCATTGTATATTTTCTATATCATGACCTGCTCTAAAAGTTTCCTCTAAAACCGAGAGTTTAATTGAGCTTAGCGTCTTTCAAAATATCAGTTTTTAAGAAGAAAGGTTTTTAAATATATCGTTGAAAAAAGAAAGGCTTTTTACAACTAAATTGTGGGTGGGTATTTGTTTTGTTCATTGGCATTGTACATGACCCCGGATGACACGGCGTGGTGTTGCACACCTTGACAAAGTCAGACGACAAACTGTGACGACAGTGGGAAGGTTGATGGTGGATAAGATTACAGAGAGTATGAGTCAGTGTGAACAGGCCACGCATGATAATAAATCTACAATGTTTTGAACATGATAGCAGTTTTAATGGTAAACGGTTCGTTGAATTTGTTTAGACAATCCTCAGGGAATGATGTCATCAATGTAGTCGATATTCTGACTCATATACGATCTTGGGAAATGGTCATTGGTCAGGTCTAGAGTTCTCACGGCTCCAAGGAGTTCTAGACACGAGCATTCTGCAAATGTTTCGATTCTTTTCATTCCTCGACCACGGGGTCTCTGATATTTATACCCATTTTCTGCTACGCTGCTAGTTATCATGGCGAGTCTTTGTTAATGCAGCATGTTCAGGGCATAACAGTGGAAGATGAACACTTTTGAAAAGAATCACGGATTGCAAGCAATTATAGAAATTTATCGAAGTTGGTAAATGTTGTGTCGTGGATTCCGTGGCCATTTCAAACATTCAGCTCTCAAGGAGGAACAACTGCTAATATTTGATATTAAAGTAAGCTATTGAATTGGATTGAGTTGCTGTCACCTTCAACTTTAAGACAGTAATGTATCGAAACTGGAATAAAGTTATTATGATCTTGGACTGACCTTTTTTCTCAAAGTCTTGGATTAACAGTGTGCTTTAAGTTGATTGTGTATTCCTGGCTGAAATGATAGTGGTTAATTTACATCGCTGACATTCTTCGATACATCTCATCTGCATTATCCCGGCCTCTGCTTATCCGAACGACATAGGACAAACCTTAATTTAGTCTATCACCTTTGAATTAATTTACTATTATTATACTGAGAAAAAAAACCCCCATCAAAATCTTGGATTAAAACTGTTCTACGAATCGATTTTTCTGGCTGCGACGATAGTGGCTAATTCACGTCGCTGATATATTTTTTGCTGCATCTCAGTGCATCTCCTTCTTTCCACATCTCTATCAAACCTACGGGATTAAGATGTTTTCCTCTCGTCTTATCCGGATGTGGATGATACTGTACGCATTTTTCCTCGTAACAGTCGCCAAACGTGAAGGTAAGTGGACAGTTTTGTGTATGGTCATGAATGTTGGATTTAACCATTCTGTCTTACTTTCACAGAAGTCAACATTTTGCAGAAACTAGTACGGTTAAACGGCAGATATGGACTGTCTTGAATTATTCAAAAGAAGAACCGACATTCTACTTTTTTTTTAAATGCTATATTTTGTAGGAACGAAAAAAAAGGTGTAATGCGTGAACTTTACAGTTGCTCGCATTTTGTCAAAATTGGCTGTATCGAATTTAAAGAAGAACTTTAACCCAGGACAACCAGTGGCGCAAATCCATTTTGAAATTCGGGGGGGGGGGGGGGGGGGACATTCGCCTCCAAAATTCTCTGACAAGCAAAAAAAAAGGGTTATCAAAAAAGGTGGGGGGACATTCGCCTATCTTCAAAAAGGTGGGGGGGGGGGGGCATGTCCCCCTATCTCCCCTGGATTTGCGCCCATGAGGACAACTACACCCGGAAAATTAACCTCCAAGAAAAATTATCCCCTGTGACAATGACCAAAGACACACAAATTATATTACGAGGACAAGCTAATGACCCCCTAGATAGTTGTCGGAGGGATGACTTGGGGTAATTGAGGGGTAATTGTCAGGGAAGTGGTAGTTATCCAGGGGTAATTGTCATTTAGGACAGCCCAGTCTGGGTAATTTTCAGGGGTAGTTTTCAGGGGTAATTTTCTGGGACGCCCGTACTACATGTACTGATAAGCCATACCACCGGGTAACTACTCATAAAACAATAACCCCGGACAATTACCCCCTACCCAAGCACAGTCACCCCAGAAAACTACTCCTGGGAAACTATACCCCTAAGCCAATCATCTCTTTAAATAGCTTTCCAGTGAATTTACCTTTGGGAGAAGTTTCATAGGGGATTGTTGACCAGGGAAAATATTGTTCTTGGGACACTTTGAGGGAACATATGCCTGTAATCTCCTCACCTTTTATTTATGAACTTTTCCTCTCTTTTTATTATTTTTTAAAAAATGTTTGTTCTTATGACCCTTCAGAAATTCAGTTACAAGATGGACAACTTTACAACCTTACGGTGACCAATAATTATCCAGAGGAAGGCCGACCATCTTCAACATGGCTCGTCAGAGCACCCGATGATTGCCGAATTCTCGTTCGCTTCGAGGAATTCATGCTGCAGAACATTGACGATACGCTGGTCGTCGGAACGGGTTCGAGTGTTCGGGATTCTTCGTCAATACTCGCGAGGTTTTCGGGACTGTTCCCGAGTCAGAGCATCATCGTCCCTTCGCAACGTGCATGGTTGAAATTGAATTCATCAATGGGTGGCGTTCTCCCACACAGGCTTGAAATCATTCTGGAAGGTGAGGAAACATAAATCGAAAACAAATAATTCGAAGAAAAAATCATGCAGGTAGGGGCCGCAAACGATTGCTTAAGAAAAAAAATGTTTATTGATTTATTCACTCATTTCATCTTTATCCTTATTATTAATGATATATTCATTCATTTATTATTATTATTTCTTTTTTGGGGGGGAGGGGTGGGAGCGCTCATATTCAAATTGATATAGCACCTGCTGCCAAACAACAGGGAGTTTTGCCGACAGTCGAGTTAATATGAATGGTCATATTATTGAAATCAGTCGTAACTTTTCACTTATTGAAATCTTGAAATCCTTTTGCATAGTGCACAGCTCTGAATAATGGCAGTACCAGACACGTCGATTGATCGTCTAAATTCTTTGTCCGTAGGGCATTTTCTTTGGAATGCTTTATCATTTCAATTCGGATTTTGAGCGTTCATATTGTCCAGAGCACTGATCACTAGATTTCATGTTCTGATATCTAATTCTAATTTGATTTATTGATTTATTTGATTTATATACTTATTTTTATGATCTTTTTCAAACATATTTCACAAACTGATTACAACATAACACGTATAATTGACACATTACCAAAGTAAAGTAATCACATTGTAGCCGTAACGTAAATGAATCGTAAGGAAGAATTCTGGTGCATTTTTTCTCTTACTGCCCCTCCTGCCACCAGCCCTCGTTGTAGTAATATGGGTATTCTTTGAAGCTAGATATTGTACACGACGATTGAAAAAAGTAGAAAAGGAGACTTATTAGAAAGCAAAAAGGGGCACTTACAAGAAGTACAAACAGGATCTCATCAGATTTTGAAAAAAGGGTGAGTTCTCCGAAGGGGAAAAGGGCACGTATTAGAAAGGAATAGGCGCACTAAGCAAAGGTAGAAAGGGGCGATCATTATAAGATGAGTACTTATCAGAAGGGAAAGGAGCATTTATTAAGGAAGAAAGGAGCATTTATCAGAAGTAAAAATAGGCACTTTGGGGTACTTGAAAAAGTGGGAGATGCCTTCCCCCCCCCCTCCCCTCGGCGGAGCGCCACCTCTGGAACCCCCTCCCTCTCCCACGACGGGGAGTTAGATTCTGCCTATACTGCCTAGGTATCCTCACATGATTTAGACTCACTACTAGTAGTATCTAATACTTTCTAGGCCTTCAGCAAGAGGGGGGGGGGGGGGGGGGAGCTGTCGTCCTCCTACATTCTATCCTGGGTACCCTACTATGGATGTTTTGCCATTTATTGGGGGAATCCATGATTTTTTAGCATGGGGCGCACAAGTCAGCAGATTCTCTGACAAGCAAGAAAAAATGGGCAAAAAATAAAAAAAGATAAAAAAAGATAAATTATAAAAAAAAAAAAAATAGTCAGCAGATTTCGGGGTTGCCCTTTTTATTTCCTTTTTTTTTTTCCTGCCACTGAGAGTACATATACCGTATATTTTGTTTATAGTACACTTTGGAACAGGAAACCACAAAGGTAACCTCAGGAAAATACATTCACACTCATACAGCCTAGTCTGCAGACACAGACCCTATTTTGACACTTAAACACAATGCCATAAGGCCTTGAATAGAGCCTTACTTTGCCAGTCTCTGTATCCTGTATCAGGAGCAGATATATATAGCACAGGGCCTATGGTAGTCTTTTAGTTCAGACACTGTTTTGGACTGACAGGGGTTTATGCCTACAAACTACATACAGCCTGTGACACACAGACATGTGGTATATCACTATGTAGATAAGACACCCACCTTCACCGCCTGTTTCTGAATTTTTATCCTTGAATAACTCAGTGGTTAAAAAGAGGTGAAAAAAACCTTAATCTGATGACGTTGCAGTATTCAATGATGTGATATTGTTTATAATGTTAATTTTCGTAATTAGACAAGCCAAAAGCTGTATGTAATTGAAAAGGATAAATTTGATTCATAATTCTTTTCTTTTTTTCTTTTAGTTTTTATTAATCAAAATCTAGAAAAAACAATTACAGAATCACGACAAAACTATGTACATAATTGCACAAAGCAGCATATAAAAGGTAAAGAAAAGTAAATGTATTATTCATTAAAATCACTTCTCCACTTTTTGAAATGTAAAGAAAGCTTGTTTTTTTTCTTAGCCATAGAGTATTCTAAATCCTTACTAGATTTCAAAAGAGCCCAAAACCCCTCAATATTAGGGGATTTACCTTGGAATTTACTAACATAAAGGTAATACTTTAACATAAGAAAAATATAAGTTAAAAATTTATCATCTTGTATACCGAACATTTTCTGAAAATTGGAAGGCTGGATAAGCTCTTCATCTTTTGCATTGATAATCTTAATTACTTCATTCCAAATAGGTAACTCTGGGACATACACAAAAAATACGAATAGGTGTTTCAGGATCTTTAGAGCAAAATGAGCAAAGAGGGGAGTCCTTTCTTTTTAATTTTGAACAAGAAATGATTCAGAATTCTTTCTAAATGCCATGTTTTGGATTCTAACTTTAGAAATGAACACAGACGTCCGATGGTCCCATTACACAGCAGGCCTTCCTGAAGGCATATAAGTTCTGACAAAAGGGTGACGAAAACAGGGTGGGGGAGGGAAAAACAATACAATAGCTATTCAGCAGGTTTAACCATGTTTCTTATTACGACATTCACATTACAGCTTTGCATCATGAGAGAGAGGTCTCGCTATCTGATAACCAAACTTCCGAAATATCATCACCCGGCTATCCGAACGAATATCCGAACAATGCCGACATCCTCTGGAGAATCTCGGCACCTGCTGGACAATCGGTTACGTTTCGGTTCAGGGACATAGACTTGGAAAACCGCTACGACAAGATCATCATCGGAACCGGATCAGATTTCAGTGACCGTGGAACACACCTGGCCTCCATATCAAATCAGTACAACAAAACCGACTTACCGACAGACCTAATTGTACCGGGTGACAAGGATATTTGGTTGAGGTTCCAAGCAGACATTTCTAAAACTTTTCGCGGATTTATTATTGAAGTCACATCAGGCCCGGACCCCTTCGAAGGCACCGGTATGTTTATCTTAATTTCGTTTAAATTGTTGATTTCATTGTTCTAGGGGCTTAAAGTTTAGATGTTAAAAAACAACATTCCAACTTATGATTTAATCCCACTGACAAGTTTTTAGCTTTCCGAATCGTGAATCAATGCAAATACATTGAATTGATTTGTATGTAGAACATAAACATACTACACCGGTTAAAATGGGACATCATGATTCAACTTATGCTATACCATAGGAATTTTGCATAAATTGATAAAAGAACTCGCTGTTAATTTCAATCTGTTTTTTTTTTCTTTTGTTGTTGTTTTTTCTTCTCTGATAATCAAAAGGAAAGAGTGGATAATAGAGCGTCGATTGTGTTTGTGTTCCTGTTTGACATTTTCATTTCCAGAAATAATGAAAGATCCTTTCACGATCTCTATAGCTGTGAATCAAACATATGGCTTTCAACCTATTATTTCTTCCCCTCCCTCTCTCTCTCCACTCACCCAAATTTCATCCCATGCTATCTCTCTCTCCCCCCCCCCCCCCCCTCTCTCTCTGTCCTTTATGTCTTTCGATATCTCTCATTCTGTTTCTTTCTCTTACCCCCACTCTTTATGTAATGCCCAATTTCCTCTTTTTATATTTATTTCTCTACATTGAATTTACAGAATTTGGTACAGAGCCAAGCGATCAGCAGATGGAAATTACTTCTCCTGTTGATATCGCATCGGAAAACTACCCTTCCTCGTATCCCCGGCGCCAAAACACCACGTGGTACCTGATTCCACCAATCAACAAACTGATACGTGTTGACGTCATCTCGTGCCATCTGGAACCGAAGCATGACTTTGTTGAGATCGGTACTCGGCTAACAAACGACAGCGATGTCCTCGTTTTAACCGGGTCTTCGACTCCACGTGGGTTTTACGCAGAGTTTCCGGTGAATGAATCGGTTATGATTCGGTTTGAATCCGATTACAGCGTTGCGTACCAGGGCTTTTGGATCCGTATCAGTGCTGTGTTTGAAAGAGGTGAGTTTCTTCTAAAGCTTTGATTTCCACGAAGGATTCCTGCGAGAAAGATCAGCTCAGGGTCCCATATGTATATTCATATGGTACGAGATAAACGGATGTCCGAAAAACAATCTTTGCTAGCTGCTATCTCTCTCATTCATTTCTGCAGCGGCACGCCTTCCTATCCCCCTTCTCCCGCCCCACCCCCCCCCTCTCTCTCTCTCTCTGTCTCGTCTCTCTCTCCCTCCCTCCTCTCTTTTCACTCTTTTTCTTCTCAGTCTCTATCTTTTTTGTTTGAAAATCATCTCGCATCTTTTCTCTCCTGTCTCTTCCCCCTTCTCCCGTCGGCTATTTCTCATCCTCATTCTCTCTCTCTCTCTCTCTCTCTCTCTTCCTCTTGCTCTCTTAATTATTGTCCAATCACAACCATTTAAACTTTTGAACATTACTTTTTTTATATTATATTTTTTGCTTCATTGAGGATCAACGAAAATTATTATTATTATTATCCATGTAATTTAAGATCATCTCTAACCTTTTATTCACTTTGATGTTTTATATGCTTGAAACGAGCATATTTTTCTGCCCGCGTCTTCAATTATCGATGATTTATATCGTGTTTCTTCAATGAATGGAGTTGAATAACACGAACTAAATCATTTTTCTCTCTCATATGAATAGAGTCCAAAGTTACCCCTGTTACGAAGATGGAATCGTCTGAAAGTCAACCAGACCTGGCTGGGTCATCAACAACTCAGAATAAATCGAGTAAGTAAAATTACATTATATATTTTCATTGTAAACTTGGTGGCATAAAATTATAAGTGGATTGTGGAGGAAACGGTTTGTACACATCTGAAACGAAGTGCAATATAATTCAGTAAAAATTGAAATAAACAAAGAATTAGTTAATTTACGAATATTAGTCTTTATCCTTTAAATTCATCATCCAATGAATATGCATGTGATAGATTTCAAAATAAGTTCAGCTTTTTATTATGTTCTTATTACAGATCGATTCATGATACCAATGTTCTCAGCTATCGGTGTTGTAGTTCTGCTCATGCTGGTATCTGCGCTGACAGTATCTTGCTACTTTGTTAGACGGTACGTATTATGGCTTTCAAGCATTTCCTACCGAAATTAATGTAATGTTATACGATGTCCATGTGTTACACAGCCTGAAAACAGTGTAGACAATTTTGTGAAAAGTAAGGATAGTACCTATGGTCATTTTCTTGTTATATCATTCTTATTATAGACGCAGAACCAGACCGATGGAGGCGGGGCATCACGTAATCTCCCACCTGTACACCACCCCAGACACCGGTGCCTTACACACCCCTGCTCATCCCCGTACTCGATCCCCAGACTCCCCCTCTCTATCCGTCAATATCCCGATGGTTCAGGTCTCTTGCAGGAACCGAGTCAATGACACACAAAGCCCGGAGTCCGACTACCACGAATACGACGACAACGACTACGATGCAGTCGGTCTGGCTACCACGACGAGCAACCTTCGCTCACCAAGTAGCAACGACCATGTCTACTCGGTTGCCGATGGAGGTCAGACGCAACACGATACAGCTTCGTATTGCCAGATCGATCACGACTACGCGACGGCGATCGATCACCAGGGAAACGACTACGCCAATTTTCAGGAGGCCGATATACCAACGGCCGAAGTCGGTTTGCAAGTCTTGGCTAATAAACCGGTTTATATGACGACCATCGAGAATGATCAAAAACACCAAGCAACGAATGCCTACCATAGGTACCTTCCAATGAATGCGTGCACGCCTAGGAGACCGACAGAGAACGAGCCTCGAATGCCACCAGGCGCTACATCAAATGAAAATGATTTAAACGTGAAGACACACGCTTACATCAACCTAACTAATAACCCCCTCGGGGATGAAACGACTGGGGGAAAAGTCCATGGTGATTCTGATGAGGTCACTGGTAAAGATATGGACTATGAAGCGATGTCCCCCGAAGGAAACAATGAAGACGTAAACGACCCGGTATATGAACTCGAGAATGAGAGTGACGGTCGTACCGTAGTTGATACTTACATTGTCGGCCATCTTAGAGGACATGCAAGACAAAAGTGTGTTGTAAAACCGAAAGTTGCACCAAAGAAAAAGAGAAATAAAGACAGTGTATTTCAAAAGAACTCATACTCGAACGCTACGTATGACAAATATTCGATCTCTTAATCAGGAAAGAAAAATCAAATATCGTTGTAATTGATATCTATTCTGAACCACCGATAGTATGTGTATATGTGTTGTGTTCTAGTGGATGATTCACCTATTTGAAGATCACAAGATACGGGGTCCGAACCCCTGCCCGGCACTCGTGTCCTTTGACAGGACATTAATATACATTTTCCACTCTACACCCAGGTGTAAACTGGTACTTTGGCAGCCGGCTCGGCTATGACCGGGGGGGGGGGGGGGGGTATAATGCTAGAAGCTCCATGAGCGTCACAGCATGACGGATAATATGAGCGCTATATAAGTGGTCATTATTATCATTATTATTATCTATTTTATTTTGTAATCTTGTTCCATTTGTAAGTTTTGAAACCAGAAATATTGTCTTCCTAGATTTTTTTACTCTTGTACAAAGTTTCTTTCTCTAAATTATATGCTCCTACATGTTCTTTAAATTGAGTGAGAAGGAAAGCTATTACTGTATACACTCTAAAAATCAAAGTTTGATATTTTCATTCCTTAATCAAATACAAGTTAGTAATTATGATGGATTTCGTAATAGTCAAATTTACCTTTGTTGAACGGAATCAAAATTGCTCGTTTTCTAATTATATTTAAAACCGACTTTGGGTTTAAGGCCTAAGTCTCACTGGGAGTACGACCGGTTGCCGACTTCCGACAACCGCTGGTTAGTGGTTAGTTGTCAGAGAACGCAAAGAGGTTTTTGTCAGTCTTTAAAAGGTTGTCAGGGATTGGCGACTGGTTGTCTGAGCATTTTGGCCGGCTGGAGGTTTAAGGCATGGTAACTTGCCCTACGACCTCTTGCCGACTTCCCACAACCACTGGTCGGTAGTTGCTTGTATGGGATCGCAATAAAGGTTTTCTTCAATCTTTATGTGGTTGTCGGCGGTCGGCAACTGGTTATCGGAGCATTTTGGTCAGCTGGAGGTTTACGTTGCTGCATCGAAAACCTTTGCAGACCAAACTGGTTGTGGGGAGGTTTTTCTTGGTTTTCTAAAGGAGATCGACAGGTCTCCGACTGATCTTTAGAGCTCGAAAGGTGCTTGAAAGTAAGGTCGGCGATTGATCACCATGATCACCGAATAATAAACGACCAGTCACCGATTGATTCCCAAACCATTACCCAGCACCGGCAACCAACAATAATCAAAACCATCCCCAAAGACTTTCATGAAATCAACTCAAGAGTAATGTTGGTTTTATTGCCTATTGAAAATAATTTTGCTTATTAAAGAGATGATTTAATATATAAAACACACACTTTCAAACCGATGGTAGAAATGAGAGAGCCATATTGTATTGGCTGTCTCTTCTTCATGAACTTGTTAAATTTCAGTAATTCATTCAGACAACCTCATATATATATATATATACATCCTTTCTTTGCACCGATACAATTATGTATTATTAAATTAATATTGTTCGTGTACTGCAATAATTGGCGTCCTATTCATCATAACCTGGCATAAACATATAATGTATAAATGTTTGCACCAGTAATTCATAGCCTGCCAGTATATCGCTGACTGTCGTAAGAACATCGGCATCAGCTAGTCTACGACCGGTTATTTATAATCATAAATTGAGACCGTTCCTAAGAGCGGTGGCCAATCAGTAATGATCGACGATGGGCCTATAACCGATCGGCGACTATTCTACAACCGATCAGCAACCGGTCGTAAGGCCAGTGAGACTCAGGCTTAAGCTCAGTCTAAAGTCGAATTCAACAAAAGAAGTTAGACCAAGGTCTGAATTTATCTTTGGTCATTGTTCGCTAAAGCGTGGCTAAGACCCAGTGTCAGGTTTAACTGAATTAGAATACGGACAATAGAAGTTTTTTATGCTTAGTTATGACAGTTGCGTTTCGAGTGTATTATTAATATATTTAAAAAGCACATTATTCAGAAAATCGCCTTTCTTTATCATTCGTTACTGCATTCTGAATCAATGATCACTGTCATCACTGTGATCACATTATCTGTTTGCATGGTGTTGGTATTTTTCGTTGCAAACACAGAATTACACATGATGCAAAATGAGCTTCCGCACCAAAGGAGGGAGAGATAGAAAGAGAGAGCGAAAGAGAGAGAGAGAGAGAGAGAGAGAGTGGGGGAGAGACAGAGACAGAGAGAGACAGAGAGAGAGAGAAGTAGAGAGGGTGATTGAGGGAGAGTGATAAAGATATAGATAAAGTGAGGGATACGGGAGAAAGAGAGAGAGAGGGGGGGGGGGGGGGCATTGAGACTGCGAGGGAGATAAAGTGTTAGTGATAGAGAGAAAGAACGACATGTACTAGTTTATAATAATGTTGACTTCTTGAAAACACTACCAGTCCAAATGGGTAGCATTGTTCGTACATGTCAAGAAGATATACCGTTAAAAAAAGATCCAATATGATTCTAAGACCAGCTAGAACACAAACGATCTCACCCCTCCCCCGCAAAAACAAAGAAAAGAAAGAAAACCAAATAGTCTGGGAGCGCCTATCCCGAAATAGTCAACCCATTTTACATATGACATTTGACCCCTTAAAGTTCCTTAGACTATCCATGTCATTCACAAAAAGCTTTTCAGCTCGAATGAAGCCGCCGGATTAAGCCTCCAGAACCCCCGAAAGGGGCCCCAAAGTCGGGTCGATTTCAACCCATCTAACATATGCGCCAAACTTTGTCAGAATTAAGGTGTATGATTATACATTACCAAAACACCAAAACTGACAAATTTTTCCGTCGGGATGGGTTGTCAGACCGCCCCTAAAAATTGGGGCAAATTTTTCCCCTTAAGGCCCATGGACCAAATTTTGTCAGAAGGAAGAGTTATGGGTGTACATTACAAAAATATAAAAACTTACAAAAATTTCCATCGGGAAGGGGGTGTAACATGCCCCTGAAAAAACACCAAAGTGCCCCTAAACCCAGCTTTGCTGCCCAAAATGCTCTGGATATAGAGAAAAACCATTTTTAGGCTTTACAACCTTAATAACCCCAAAGTTTGTAATTCAATTCACGTCAAATTTACATATAGTACAATTTTGAGTATTGTTACTTTCTTGGGGTGCAATTTGGTGCCAAATGATAATTTCAATAATAAGCTTTTATTTTGTGAAAATTGTATTGCTTTCTCAAAAGTAGTCAAATGATATTGTCAGGATTATGTAAACACACCCATTGTCCATCTGCACCTGTTTTACAAGAGTTAATAGAGGAGCTTGTTAAGTATCTGGGCTATGTGGCTGCCCTGCTTAAATCTAGCATTCATGTGTTAATAACACAATTACTTTGCAAGCTCTCTATTATGCCTTGCCAAACAGGCGCAGATGGACAGTGGGTGTGTTTACATAATCCTGACAATATCATTTGACTACTTTTGAGAAAGCAGTATAATTTTCACAATTTAATAAATTATTATTGAAATGATCATTTAACACCAAATTGCACCCCAAGAAAGTTATAATACTCAAGATTGTACTTTGTAAATTTTAGGTGAATTGAATGAGACAGTTTGGAGTTATTAACGTTGTAATGCCAAAAAAATGTTTTTTTCTCTATATCCAGAGCATTTGGGGCAGCAAAGCTGGGTTTAGGGGCAATTTGGTGTTTTTTTCAGGGGCGTGTTGCACCCCCTTCCCGATGGAAAGTTTCGTAAGTTTTTAAATTTTTGTAATGTACACCCATAACTATTCCTTCTGACAAAATTTGGTCCATGGGCCTTAAGGCGAAAAATTTGCCCCAATTTTTAGGGGCGGTCTGACAACCCATCCCGACGGAAAATTTTGTCAGTTTTGGTGTTTTGGTAATATATAGTCATACACCTCCCTTCTGACAAAGTTTGGCGCATATGTTAGATGGGTTGAAATCGACTCGACTTTGGGGCCCCTTTCGGGGGCTCTGGGGGCCAAACCCGGCGGCTTCGTTCGAGCTGACAAGCTTTTTGTGAATGACATGGATGGTCTTAGCAACTTTAAGGGGTCATATGTCATATGTAAAATGGGTTGACTATTTCGGGACAGGCTCCTGGCCTAAAACAGAAGTGATGCCCGAGTTCACCCGGTATGGCATTACGCATGTTCTGTGATTGGAGATCGCTTGTTAATAGGGAGTTTTCGATCATTGTCGACCGGTGAAGCGTAATACCACAGTCACACCAACAAGACGGACGCCAGACCGACAACAGACCGAACAAACAATGACATTGCCTCCAGTGGCCAAGAATCGGTCGGTTGGTAGTCAGTGTGAGGTCGGTTTGGGGGTGTGACTGTACTGTGTAGCATGTTGTGTTCTGAATTTGGATTATTTACAACCGGTATCAAGCTCAACCTAGTACTTTGTAACGTTGAAGAATGTGGATATTATTTGGAGTAAGCTTTTTGTCATTTCTCCTGATAAATAATATCGAAAATTTGCTTTACACCTATTATTATAATCCTGGTCTACAAGGGCTACATTGCTATTGAAAACTATTAGATACAATGAAATGTAGTCCAAGGAAAGAGATGTCAAAATCGTGTATTTGTACTGACATTACGTAACATTATTCAAGTCGGTAGACACAGTAATACGCTGAGTGAACATCAGTCAATACATACAGAGATATCAAGCTACTGTCAGCTCATCTGTTTGAGTCTACTTCCTGATAAGACAGGAGCAGAAAACAAACCCAGGAGGAGGGTGTTTAGCTTGACGCTGCTGATTGACATATTTGTTGTACGCGTCTTTATGGTGGTAAAACTCAACACCTCGCAGCTGTAAATACCAACAAGTAGTAAAATATAACTGAGGATTTCGGCATGAATACGGAGTAGTGATTTCATACAGGAAGTTAGTATTCTGCACGGAGCTAACATCTGAAGAGGAATATGAGGGCCATCATGTGATTCTGCATTCGTGCTGCTTTGGAGTAACGCAGATGTGATAGGCCTAATCAGATTGGTAAGAACCAATATTGCACTTCAAATTTGGTCTTATTAGGTAGAAAGAAAGACTGGGCGGTTGTTATGTGGGTTGTTTTGGAAGTAATTAATGACCATCGAAAGTAAGGTTTGAAATCAGGAACATTTAGCAGAAAACCAGATAATTTGTGTTGTCAGTGGTTAAACAATGAACGTACTTTAACACTGTAGAAGATAGAAAATGATAATGTACCCTGTCTTGAATGTTCCGACACTCTTTTTCTCAATCATCAATCTATTATCAATAGACCTGTTCACAAATATATTCAAATTTTATGCATACTTTTAAAACAAAGGTTGTTCTTGACAACCTGAAAGCTTGTCAGAGGCTTGTCAGACATAGCAACAAGTAATGTATGCAAACTGGATTTCAAGTATTATGGAATACCTCGTTACTAGGTCACTAGGAAAGAAACATCCATATATTTGAATAGCTTTGTCATGTTTGTGAACAGGTCTATTGACAAAAACAGACAAAAACAGACTATGTACTAAAGAAGGGAAATGCAACCACATCTCTGAGAAAATTTAGAAAGGTGTGGGTGGGGGTACAGCCCCCTTTAAGGGCGGATCCCTCCCCTGGCAAAAATAAAAACACAAAAATATAACACTGATAATAATAATAATTATAATAATAATAATAATGATAATGATAATGATAATGATAATGATAATGATAATAATGATAATAATAATAATAATAACAATAATAATAATAATAATAATAATAATAATAATAATAATAATAATAATAATAATAATGATAATGATAATAATAATAATAATAATGATAATGATAATGATAATGATAATAATAATAATAATAATGATAATAATAATAATAACAATAATAATAATAATAATGATAATAATAATAATAATAATGATAATGATAATAATAATGATAATAATAATAATAATAATGATAATAATAATATGCTGCTTTTATAGCGCATATCACTGCCATTTCGTCCCTATGTGCTTTAAGAAAGGGAAAAATAAAGTGATAGACAGATGCTATAAAATGCACAATATAGCTCATTCAAAATGTTTTGTGAACAAATACGTTTTCAGGACTGTTTTAAACTTAGATATTGTGGATGAATCATTCAAATGAGTGGGCAGCGTGAGGAAATAATCGCTCTCCATAAAACTTGTCGGTCTCATGGACTCAGTGGCGTATCTTGGGATTGTGGCACCACTGGTGGCACCCAGTGCCATCCATACATAGAGTTTGGCCAACTCAGCTCCAGTGGGTAACAATATGGATGCCTGTTACTTTGTTAGGCAAGCACGCAACAATACGCTATGTTGTTCCCAACTGAAACCGAGTTGGCCAAACTCTGTGTATGGATGGCTCTGGTGGCACCTATAAAATTGCGCCCTCACACCTCAATTTATCAGCTCAAAAGTACAAACCACGTATTTACGCTTTAAATGAAGAATTTTTAAAAAAAATATTTGTGTTTTATTAAAGAATCAACATCGAATCAACATATTTACAAATGATCAGTGAGATTGCCAAACAAATTACAACATAAACAACAGAGGGGGGGGGGGGGGGGGGGGGGGGGGGGGAATTGGAGGAATACATAATTTGTTATGCACTTAATCCGGGGTTGGTAGCCAGAGTTTGATGAAATACTAGCGAGAAGGCAAAGCTACCGAGCGGTAGAAATGTTTACATTTTCTCACAAACGCAATTTCTTATGCATGTCTCCCTAAGAAAAAAACCGCAAGAGAGCACAGCAATCGAGCGTTGTAGTTTCTTTCGAATATTGAATACCGAAAAACACTATTATATTAAATTCCTCTATTAGCAAAACCCGAAACACATTCAAAACATTTAGCAAGGTAAACGAATGTTGTTTTTTTTTAACTCTGAAAAATGCTACCTTATGCATTTATTCTATATTGAGGGGCAGGATATAACAAGACCGAAATATAATTTATATGCTCTCCAGGAAAGAAAAAGGAGTTTAACGATTTTGAATTTGAAACCCTCAAAAAAAAAAGAAAAAAAAAAAAGAAAAGGGAATATATGAACTAAATCCTGAATTGGGAGGGGGGGGGGGGGAGGGAAATCTAGAGATCCTGAAGAAACCTATGTGAGGAAGCAAATGGGAAAGAGCTTTAGAAAATGTAACATTTGAACATCTTTAAAAGATTAATTCTTATGCAATTTACAGTGGATTTGGCGCTCATAATCATTAAGGACCATAATTTTTTTTTCATTTTTCCCCTTTCTCTTTCTATCTTTTCCGTTTTTTGGCGCCCCTCAAGTGCAGCCCGGGGCACGTGCCCCCTCTGTCCCCCCTTAGATACGCCACTGCACGCACTGTTGTCTAGTGTGTTGTCGGCCTAGTGAATCCTCAAGAAAGTTGTTAGAAGACCGACATTTTTGGTCTTTGGTTATAGCCGAAAATTGTACAAGGCTCTACCAACCTGACGAGGAAATAAATAAAGACACTCTAAAGATATATCCTTGAAGTAATTGTTCTCTATACGTCAATACGATTGCTACGACGACAAATAATCTGTTGAATACCATTCAATACATTTGTTTGACGTTAAGCACGGAGTCTTTACCCTCTTACAGGTGTGCAATTCCTTGGTTGCTTCACGGTGTAATTTTTTTTCTTCCGGCAAGCCTATTCGGTATTCCTATATTAACATTTAAAGGGATTCGGTAACTTTGTGGAGGCTTGATTTTTAATAAACTGTTGAATTTTGATATCTGTCTTGTATAATGATGTTCAGAAGGATAAATACATAGCCGGGCATAGAAAGGTTTTCAAATATATAATGCTATTATTAAGATATCTATGACCCCGTTCTCACTCACTTTTGAAAGTGGTCTTAGTTAGACCGCTCCAGAGGAACGGGTCTTGAGGAACGGTTTGCTAGCGTTCACACTCCGAGCAGTTTTTCTCGCTCAAACCGCTCCACGATTCAAAGTGGCCTTGTTGCTATGGCAGCTCAGTTCAGCGGGTCAAATTTTTCGCGCGGAATACAAACTGATGTACCGTAGCGTGCCTACCGGCTGCCCGATCGATTGCTTTTGCTTTGTTTTGTGTGCGGAACGTCACTGGCTCACTTCCGGTTGAAGTACGCTTTCGTTCACATTGCACGTTTAGAGCGGTCCATACCGCTCTTAATTAGACCCCGTTCTCACTCACTTTGAAAGTGGACTTTTGGAGCGGTCTATCTAAGACCCGTTCCTCAGGAACGGTTCTTAGGTGAGTGTGAACGGTCAAAGTGGTCCAGGAAGTGGTCTTCTGGACCGCTCCAGAAGACCACCTCGGGGAGGTGGTCTTGAGGAACGGGTCTTATTAAGAGCGGTATGGACCGCTCTAAACGTACAATGTGAACGAAAGCGTACTTCAACCGGAAGTGAGCCAGTGACGTTCCGCGCACAAAACAAAGCAAAAGCAATCGATCGGGCAGCCGGCAGGCACGCTACGGTACATCAGTTTGTATTCCGCGCGAAAAATTTGACCCGCTGAACTGAGCTGCCATAGCAACAAGGCCACTTTGAATCGTGGAGCGGTTTGAGCGAGAAAAACTAATCGGAGTGTGAACGCTAGCAAACCGTTCCTCAAGACCCGTTCCTCTGGAGCGGTCTAACTAAGACCACTTTCAAAAGTGAGTGAGAACGGGGTCTAAGACTGAATACTCCCATTTACGAAAGCGTATGGCCATAAGCTTTAGTCTAACACTGAGTCTATGGGGGAAAATGAGTCTGGCATTTCTGGTCACTTGCATATGTTTACTTTTGTGAAGCACATGATGATTTTGAAGTGCTTTTTTTCCTGGGCTTCATTTTTGCACCATATATTACATACACTGATAGCATGTAAGACCAGGCAGCTCATATTTTATCAAGCCTCTACAAAGTTACCAAATCACTTTAATGGATGAGTGCTATCCAGAGACACGGGGGGGGGGGGGGGGGGTTGTCCCGAAATCATGTTCGCGGGATGATTTTTGTTAGGATATCTTTCTGTCATTCTCACTCGATGTCTCACTGTCCCTACTCCCCCCCCCCCCTCTCTCTCTCTCTCTTTCGTCCCTCCCTACTTCCCTCCCTCTCTCCCCTTCTCTATCTCCAGTATCTTTCAAAATATCCCTCTGATAGCAAACAGTGGCGTAGCATGGGTCACTGGCATGATCATGGGTAGGGGGCGGGGCGGAGGGGGTCCTATCATCTTTTTTCCCCTTCTCCTCTTTGTTTATCTTTTCATTTATTTTCCCATTTTTTCTGTCATTCGATTGAGGAAAACATTCCCCCACGTCCCTTCGTAGCTACACCACTGTGCGTGGATTCACCCAGTTTTTATAAACATATTGTAGTTCCTCTTCTTTGCTTCAACTCTGATGTATGATACGTCAACACTGGATGTATTCAAGTGTGTATAAAGTAATAATTCATGAAAAAAAATGTGACATTTCCAGCATTGATTTTCTCTATTTTAGTCGTCCACCATAATGGAGTTTGCCGTCACCGTGATCTTTCTATGTCTTCTCCTAATCGCTCTGGCTCAGTCAGCTTCAGGCCGTAAGTTTGCTTTAAAACTCTATCGACCCTTTCAGAGTTAAAAAAAAAAATATAGGCGTACATATTTCATGATAATAAAATAAATAAATAAATAAATAATGGCCATAGCGCTCTCATCCGTCACTCTGTAACGCTCATGTCGCTTAGACGTTATTACCCTGGTTATAGCCGAGCCGCCAAAGTATTAACTAGCGCTCAAGCATATCAGGTGCCCATAATTTACATCTGGGTGGAAAGTGGCAAATGTAGATTAATGTCTTGCCAAAGGACGTAAGTGTCTGGCTGGGATTCGAACCGCGTACCTTGTGATCTACAGTCCGGTATCCACCAGACCACAGCACCTCTAATAATGATAATAATTGTCATGATAATACTTATGGTAAACTATTATGATTGTTCTAATAATTTTTTTCACCAAAATAATTCTTTTACCAATGAGTTGATTGATATAGACCATGTTGGTACTTGTAATGTGATTTTTTTTTCTAACCATGCAAATAAGAAAAGGCTATGAAGATGTTACCATGGTTACTATGCTCATTTGTCGTACATAACTTTTTGCTTTTTCAAACTCCTCTATTTCTTCCTCTTTTTTTTTTTTTTTTTTTTCCTCTCTCTCTCTGAATGTCGGTTTTCCTTCTCACTCTGTCTCTGTTTCTTTCAGTGTCCCCACAATCTCTATTTAGTCATGTTTATCTGCCCACGTCTGGGGAGCGTTTCATCAAGCGTTTTGTCAGTGATTTTTATCCGACAACTGTTATAAGCTACTGAAATCCTTGCATCTGATTGGCTGAGAGCAAATTTGTCGGTAAAAATCACTGACAAAACGCTTGATGAAACGCTCCCCTGTATATCTCCGTTTATCTCTGTCTCCGTCTCTCTCACCCCCTTCTCTCTCCCTTTCTCCCCGAGCCTTTATTGTGTGAATTTATCATGATCTATTTAGATATAAACTGTTATAAGCTACTGAAATCCTTGCATCTGATTGGCTGAGAGCAAATTTGTCGGTAAAAATCACTGACAAAACGCTTGATGAAACGCTCCCCTGTATATCTCCGTTTATCTCTGTCTCCGTCTCTCTCACCCCCTTCTCTCTCCCTTTCTCCCCGAGCCTTTATTGTGTGAATTTATCATAATCTATTTAGATATAAACTGTTATAAGCTACTGAAATCCTTGCATCTGATTGGCTGAGAGCAAATTTGTCGGTAAAAATCACTGACAAAACGCTTGATGAAACGCTCCCCTGTATATCTCCGTTTATCTCTGTCTCCGTCTCTCTCACCCCCTTCTCTCTCCCTTTCTCCCCGAGCCTTTATTGTGTGAATTTATCATGATCTATTTAGATATTTTTCATCCTCTTCTATTTCAGGTGAAATTGAGAATGTCCTACTCGATGAGGATGAAGAAAGAGAAATTGTCTCACCAGATTATCCCGATAATTTCGATCTGAACCTGGAATATCTATGGCTCGTTTCCACAAATCGTGGTAGAAACATTTATCTCGAGTTCACCGAATTACTCTTAAGAGAAACCCTAGATTTCATTCACGTCGGTGACGGCAGTATTATCGATGAAACGACCGTCTACCTTAATCTAACTGGTAGCGATCCAATATCGACAGCTATCGTATCATCTAGCGAGAACATTTGGATACGGTTCAATTCCGGTGGTCAAGGAGATGTATTGGCAGAGAGGAGATTCAAGTTTGTAATGAAAGGTAAAATGGTTCAAGAAAATAGAATAGCATAACACTTTTGTGTAATTATAGAGTATGAGTGGTTGACAAAAAATAGTAAGAATTTTGAAAAAAAGGGACAACTGGTGACTGGTAGCAAGTTTAAGATCTGGTATTTCTGTAGGGTCTGTAAGTCGATGCAAACATATCACAGAATAAAAACCGATTGGAGCAAGGAGCCTGATCACCTTCACAGCTAAAGCAATAATACATTGATTGACGAGTGACGTCATGACTATTTAAACAATATGGTGCAGCGGAAACTATGTTGTTTTATTTAACGCCTATTGATTACTTACAGTGTTAAAATCAAATCCTTATTATTGCTAAATCCTAACAATGTTCTATCATTACACGGTATCCCTGAAGTTACCTAACAATGGGACCTTTAAATTTAGTGAACGTCTGACAGAAAGGGTAACAGTTTCCATGACTGACAAAAGTAAATTTCTAGCCTATGCTTCTACCAAACACTCGATCACGTTGAGAAAAAGCCTTATAATCCTCTTCGATTTCTCTTTACCCTACAGAGACTCGGCAAATATCTTTGGATGACAACAGCCCCACTCAAATCACATCGAAAAACTACCCCTCGGACTATCCCAACGACTGCCACCAGTTGTGGTTCGTGTCCTCCCCGAGTGGGTCCCGGATTCGAATCCGCTTCCTCAACTTCGCCATGGAACAGGAGGCTGACTACGTGACGATCGGGACCGACTGGGAAGCCGTGGGCGACGGCGACCACGTTTTGGTCCGGTACTCGGGAGAGTTGCTACCCGACGACGTCGTCACACCAGTGGGAGATATCTGGCTTGAGATGATGACGGATAGTAGGAAAGATGAGGATGGGTTTAGGCTAACACTCCAACCAACACAGCAAGGTGAATATGAGATGCTAAACACATGGCATTACACCCGTTACACACGAGGAGCCATTGCGATTACGTTATTACCTGCTCTAATCAAGCTTGTAAAGACAATTAGTGCTTGAGCCAGTAATTCATAGCATTTTGTACCCGTTCCATACAAGGCGTCATTTACCTAACGCTGTACGGCGTCAGTGACTGGTACGTGGTGCGGTCTTTGACTCGCAATATGGGAGTGACGTCTAAAAGCCTGGCTTTAAAAGCCTCGGGCAACCATCACCTAATATTCGGGCAGCGAGGTGTCGAAATGTGTAAATCATAAGTCTTTGCTGACGAGATAAATTTTACCACAATAAAATGTGTTTGTTTGTTTGTTTTGGGGGGTTGTTTTTGTTTTTGTTTTGTTTTTTGGGTTTTTTTTTTGCTCGTTCGCTTTACTCGCTCGCAAAGTTTAGAAACTGAACAATTGATATTCGGTCAAGAAACGTCCGAATATTGTATTTCCAAACTTAAAAGAGAAAATTTTATACAAGAATAGAGACTATAAACTTCGATAAAAATTGCAATCTCTGAAATTTTAATGATGGCTGTCCAATGTTACTGTAGCAGATCAACCCGTCAGTGAATGGTTTTCACTGCGATCAAACAAATATCTTAGTCATGTAAGTAGGTCACCGAACTGGCTTAGTGACGATTTGTTTTTTTGTTTTTTTTATATAATTTCTTAAAAGCAATGACTCAAACTCATCATTTTCCCCTTTACAGAACCTACCCTCAACAACTACCTTCCCAGATTTCAAAGTCTCAACTTCCGCTCACCGAACTATCCGGAATCTGACTATCCGGACGACGCAGACATTACTTGGATAGTTACTTGCGAACCGTCATTCAAACTGCTTTTCCTGTTCGACGAACTGGACACTGAGGCCGGATACGATGTTTTGAGGCTCGGTTATGGAACCGACCCGGACGATTACTCGACAATGCTTAATGAGTTTTCTGGTAGGACAGACGAAGAGGGCGCCTTCTCCATTTCGAGTGAGACGTGGTTGAGGTTTACGACGGATGGCGCTGTGAACTATGACGGATTCTCTCTACAGATATATGCTGTGGAAAATGGTGAGGACTGAGGAGTGTATCACACCAAGGAGTTATCAATCCTTGATCACACGAACTGCTGGATTGATTTTTAAAGGGATGGAATAGTTTTCCTCTGTAGGCATGTGGCTACGGGGACTAAGCATGGGCGGGAATTTGGAGATGAGGAAATCGAGAATAAGAGAATTCGAAGGAGGACAGTGAGAATCAAAAGGGAGAGGAAAGGGAGGGGAAAAAGTGAGGACTATGGTATGACAAAAAGGGAGGAAGAATTGGGGATCGATGCAATTCCACGGAAAATGATCATCTGCCCCCACCCCACCTCCCCCCCCCCAAAAAAAACCCTCCATCAAATTGGTAATAACTCTAGAAATACAAGTGCTACCGTGACAAAATTAGTGTCATGTATCTTTTCCGTTACGCGTAATCTGTCATGTTAAATCCGCTCAGTACTTTCAAATCTGACAAGGAAACGAACGTGTAAACTATTGTTAAAGACCATGTTTTTATTCTTTGAGCATGATTATAAGCTTCTGCTAATACCTAAATCACACTCATCGAACCGTAAGACTCACAAACTTTCAAACTCACAGAAGAAAAAAAAAATCCTTGTCCATTTTGTGTCATGTCCGTTACGGTCACATAAAGTCAATTTTCTCTTCAGCTATTCAGTTAAATACTGTGAAATTCGCTAGGTATGTACCGGTATATGATAGTTAAATGTCTCTGAATCTCTGACTAAATATGTTTTAGGCGTCTTAATTTACCTGCAAGATGTCTATTAAAAAGAAAATAATTTCTGAATAAAATGTCCGTTACGCTGGAATGAACTAGATGGAAATTGGAAGTGCTCTTATCTAACAATCCGTCTTTAAAGACGCTTAAACCAGTAGTAGCCTACATACCGAAGCTGTGATTAATTCTGAAAGATCTTTACAGGCATTAAATCTGCCCGACAAATGGCTGGACCACATAACGAGATATTGAATATTTATCATTGTGTGTTTCACAGATGCTGAGTTCAGAAGAAATATATCGTTCAATTCGGCGGGACAATCAAACATATTTTCTCCAGAATTTCCTTTGGACTACCCTATTTACTCCGATGAGCTCTGGACTATTTCAGCACCGACAAATCACCTCATTCTTCTCCAGTTTAAGATTTTCGCCCTAGAGGACGCTCGATATGACTCGTTAACAATCGGAACCGGTCGGCACCCTTCTGACGTCGACTCGGAAGTGATCGGTGTCTTTGGCGGGAGCGTGATACCCAGTGATGTCGAGTCGACTAGTCCGTATCTTTGGGTTCATTTCATCAGTGATCAGTCGGTGTGTTTCCAAGGGTTTTGGATCGTTGTCACCGCAGTTTATACTGGAGGTGAGAACTGAACGATCCGAGTGTTATATGTCACAAACGATGTGCTTTGTTGTCTGACGAACAGATTCAGAAAGACCATTGCAGGGGCTGCGGAGCGTTGTGTGTGTGTGTGTGGGGGGGGGGGGCTGCTTTGATTTCACTCATTAATGACAATTTTCGAACCCTTTTTCCGAGATTTTATGAAACGTGTCTAGTCAGAAAAGTGTGTTTGTGTGTGTGTGTGTGGGGGGGGGGGGGGGGGGGGGGGGAGGGGGGGGGGCTGCAGCCCCCAGCCCCCTCCCGGTTCCGCGGCCCATGCATTGCAACCGTGAATCACTTTCATTAGTAGTATATTTTTTTACAGTAGAAACCCATGAATTAAAAGGGGGCGGAAGAGACGGGTTATATACAGCACGGAGAAAGGCTAATAGGAGCAGGATTAGGAAAGAGTGAGGGAGAACAAAAAATTTGTATGATTTCACTAAAAACAAAAGCACTTTATACTACACCATTGTTAACGTTGTCTTTAACTTCATACTATATTTTGAAAACGGTTATAATCATCTAAATCAAATTTGTTATGCCACTTGTTGTATTAACAGTGCAAACAACAGTTATTCCAACTCTGGACACCAGCAGTTCAACGTCGAACGTAACAGGGACGCCTTATCATGGAAGCAGAACTTCTGAAAGAGAGACACAATCTACCTTTTATCTGTACACACAACGTATGCAGAACCGACGCTCAACCGTCGGAAGATCCGACTGTCTTTCAATCGACAGATCTGACGCTTGTTCCGTCAACAGAACGTACTCTCCCACCATCAAAAGATCCGACGGCCATTCCTTCGATAGAACCGACGCGATTTCGGTCGGAAGATCCGAGTTCTACTCGTAGTCCAGCGCCCTCTCAGACAAGCAACGACAGCATGATGTCGTCTGCTTCGGGCTCGACATCACCTTGGAGCACCATGCAGGGGGTGCCAGGATCGAACGCCTCACAAACCGGTTTGTTGCTATACATGTTTGTTGTATGGGGTATAACTGTTGGAAAACCGAAAGGGATTTCACTTACAGTAGGAATTAAACTTTGTTAGAATAAGAAACCGTTCAGTTTTTATTGGAAGTTTAGATATTCATTATGAGGTTGCAAGTTTCTTCCTCGTCAAATTATTCTAGGTCTGTCGATTTTCCGGTGTCGTTTTTCTTTTGTTTTTAAGCTCTCCCTCTCCCTCTCTCTCTCTCTTCGTAGCTGTTTGTCGTTCCTTGCCTCTCTGCATGTCATCTGTAGTTATATGTATGTATGTCTGTCTATCTATCTGTAGAAAAAAAACACAAAAAACTGTGTCTCTCTCTTTCTTGTAATATCTAAATACCTTTTGCTCTTCCCCTATTTTACTTTGCCATGTTACATTCTTTCAGTTCTTTCCCTTTGTTCCTTACGATCTCTATAGAGATTATAGATTGTAATCTACCTTTCCCCCTGCAGATCTCAAGAAAGTTGTCGTGCCCTCCGTAATCATATCCGTTTTCGTTCTTGTTGGATTGCTGCTCCTTGTTGTTCTGTGGCGGGTACGACGGTCGAGGTAAGAAATGTAGATGATGGTGATGTTGATGATGATGATGATGATGAACTTGATGATGATGATGAGGTTGATGATGTTGATGATGATGCGTATGAGAATAATGATGTAAGCGATGTATATAGCTCTGCAGATGATAATAGTCATGGTAGATCATGATATTCATACTTCATACATATATGACGATTTAATCATAGTATAGATGATTTTGTTATTCGTATAGAAGAGAAATCAAAATTTCGAAATAATGATGCTCTAAATATTGGAGGTTGTAAATACAAGGATGTTTTGGTTGTTGATAATGATGATGATGATGATGATGATCATGATCATAATGTCAATGGTGGACATTAAATGATTTTAAGATGAAGAGGAGGAGGAGGAGGAAGAGGACAATGATCACAATGATGACGTTGGCGATGTAAGAAACATTAAATGATGACGATGATGACGATGACGATGATGGTGAATCTTGACGACCCCCTACATTTTAAAGCACAATTTCATAGATAACTTCAAAACGGATTGCCTTTTATCAAAATAATGCAAGTGTCCGAAACATTTTTGTTTTAAGTAGTGTGTACATTCCACCAACATTTTGTACATGTTTCATCATCCCCCCCCCCTCCCTACCCATGAAACCACTACTCTGCAAGAAATGGTAAATCCTTCTCAGTTTCTTCTTTGAATATCCAACTTTCTCTAGAAATTCCCCGCCCCTGGTCGATGATGACGGCAAGCATTTCGACGAAGACGTATACCATAACCATATCAACCCTGCCTACGAATACCAGACCATCGACCACATCAAACTAGACTCAACCCATCACTCGACATCACACGGTAGGGACTCAATCAAAAAGCCATTACCACGACCACCAACCGACATCACCGCCGCCGACGATCATAGATACTCGAACTACATTGACACAATGAGTAGGAAGATGAAGACTAATTTTCCTGTATATCCGGGTGAAGAAAACGACCGCGATAGTGGGTGCGACGAAAGCGGCATCGGAAGTGAGGAGTACCATCGCCATCCCCATCGGGGAAGTAATATCGGTATCGGACTAGATGATTGTGCCGATATCGAGTTTTACGGTAGCAGCGATTATACAACGAAGTCAGTTGATGGTCAGAGCGATAATGGAGTATACCAAGAGATACCGTATGATCTGGAGACACGACAAACACAGCCATCAATCGATTTGGGGGCGGATAAAATGAATGGGAGCCAGATATCGAATAAGTTGTTGAAAGTCGCCTGCAGTGACGATCTCAGTCGATCGGGGTCAGACAGTGACGCAGTGATCGCCGCCAGTTTGATTAATAATGATTTATATGTACCGTTAGAGCAAGACAAGTCAGAAAGCGATGTCCGTGGAGACGACGACAATGTAGTAGATTGTGAGACCATAGAAGGGAAAGGGAGGAAGATTTCGGATGCTGTTGATCATGTTGATGATGCAGTGCAAGAATCGCTATACGACGACACTGCACCCTTGGACGACACGTTCTATCACATCGTTATGAGGAACGAAAGCGACGACGAAGGCCTCAACGAGCAGATTCGGGCACACTCCCCGCAAACTGATAATTGTGGCCATGCAATTCAGATAAATGAAAATGACGATGCGGTTGAGATTCCTGTTAGGAATATCCACCACGATGTCAGGAGAAGAGAAATTGTTAACGATAGAGACAATGAACACGATGATGCTTCAAATGACTACGTCGAATTAGAGCAGGTTGACGACAATGAAGCTGTGAATGATCCAGAGTATCAGATCGTTGACAGGAACGAAAGCGAAGAGGAGAATGCTGAGGACATGGATACACGTGACGGAAACAATGAAGAGGTGAATGATGCCGGCATCATGGGGACTGCAATGGTGGACAATGAGCTCTACAGACCGCTTAGTATTTTCGAAGATTCTGGAAATCAAGAGCAAGACAATCAGGCTTTTCAAAATGATACCGAAATCTAATTCAATCTGGTTCCACGTACATATCGTTTCTAATAAAACCCGAACCCTAAGAAAGCAAGAACATGTTTGAAGCCTGCTGCTGCAAGGGATCTATATGGCCTATGGTTTTACGTCTCATCCAGGGGACCATTATCTAACGCTTATCAAAGGGCATTAGCTCTATGATTCGTTTTCAACCGTTTCCAGGACAACTATTCTTACTACAGAGCCGTTCACGTTTTTAGAGAAGACGGCAATTCCATGTTTGACGCGTTCTCGATCTGACTAGTGGACTAGGGAGAAGCCAGTGGACGGGTGAGCCGTTCTTGCACAAAGCGCGGTATGCAGTTCACCCAAAGCAGTCCATTGTAGCTGGGAGGATCTAGGACGGCGTTCACGTCGACACATTCGAAAACTCACTATTAACAGGAAGAAAAAGGAGGCTACCTCGCTGCCCGAATGTGCATAATTAATCTTAAAATTCTCGGGGGGGGGGGGGGGGGGGGGGGGGGGGGACTGTAGCCCCCTTAGCCCCCCCCCCCCCCCCCCCCCGCCTATGAATATTGTCAATACGGTGTCTTGTAAAAGGCATTAAACTATAAAATGATCAATTTTTTTATCTGGACGAAGATAATTAAAAAAAAAGAAATAAATCCTTTTCTTTTTAAATAGAAAATCCTATTTTAAATGGTTTTGAGGATCCAAGATTGTATTTTTTCTTCATATCCAATCGTATTAATATGTATTTTAGAATATTTTGTTTACGACATGTTATCTGTTTGTATATTTTATCACACTTTCAACTGTGGAATTCATTGCAAGATTTCGATTATCTAGAGGTATATGATAATGTGATAATAATGCATTTCTATAAATGATTGCATGACAATCTTAACTTTCATGAAAATAAAAATGTCTGTATCGAATACAAGGTCTTTGTTCACTTACTACTAGCTTCTGACACCCTCAATGTTTCTTCATCAATCCAAGGTTAATGTGACAAGGGTCTGTCCCAAAAAGATATTTAGGCAAAGAAAATTTGAAAAACACCCATTTAGTACAAGAATGGCAAAAACGGTTCACCATTTTCGGCTAAAAATCGCCAATTTTCAAGACAGGGCCTATTTTCAAAAGGGCCTATTTTCATGTTTTAAATTATCAATATAGGTGAAATGCGACCCCGTCCACCCCATACCCCCCCCCCCCCCCCCCCCCTGGTATTTGGGCAATTTCATTAAAATGAAAAAGAAAAAAAAGTTCATTCTTGACAAAAACGACAAGGGGTAAGTTCACCATTTTTGGCGAAATATCGACCATTTTCAAAAAGGATTATGTTCATGTTTGTATCAGTGAAGGGTAAATGTGACCAAAGAAAAGGGGGGTTTGGGGCAGATTTCATAAAAATTGGAAAACGCCCTTCTTTGACAAAAACGGCAAGGGGATAGTTCACCATTTTTGGCCAAACATCGACCATTTTCAAAAAGGCCTATTCTCATATTTTTTTTTTCATCAATCCAGTGTAAATGCGACGCAGGCTGTCCACAAAAAGAGTAATTAGGCTCATTTCTTAAAACTGGGGAAAAACACAAATTTGTGACAAAAACGGCAAGGGGGTTTGTTCACCAATTTTTGCAAAAAATAAACCATTTCCACAAAAGTGTCCATTTTCATGTTTCTGATTATCAATATAGGGGAAAATGTGACGCCGCGGCGTCACATATTGGACATTTCCCCTATACTGGACAGCTGGCGCGCCGGCTGTTCAAAAAAGGTATTGGGCAAATTCCATGAAAATTGGAAAACACCCATTTTTGACAAAATACGGCAAGGGCCAAAAAACGACCATTCTCAAAAGGGCCTATTTTCATGTTGTTTCATCATTGCAGGGTAAAAATTTGAACCCGTCTTTCTCTCTCTCTCTCTCTAAAAAAAAAAAAAAAAAAAAAAAAAAAAAAGACACACACAAAAAAATGAGAGAAATTAAAAATGAGAGATTAATGGTGCGTAGCTCTATCAAAGTTTTCCATTGCTGCCATCCGTGAAGAATACGAATTGTTGCATATAAAAACACACAGTCATATATAATTTATATATACACTACCCTCCAAAAGTTAAGGTACCTGTATTCAGAACTAATTTTTCACAGTCACCCACGTTTCATTTATCATCGGATTTGTGGCACTGTAACAATTTGGTATCAAACTGAAGGGTAGACATCAACCTTCAAGTTGACACCAGTTAACATATGAAAAGCGTTTCAGGAGGCAGTCGTGCGTTAAAAAGGCAACCTACCCCCAAAAATATAATTTCTAGTGAAAAATAGGAGGTCATTGGCCTAGTGAGTTGTGACAGCATTTTTACCTTTTCGGCATTCTACAAAATCTGCCCCTTGTTTGTACTGATGAATATATTACATCTTTATTGACTAATATAAATTAATCAATCCTTTACTCATGCAGAAAAATAATATTTTCATCTAAGAAACACATCAATATTTTGGGATCATCACAATGCTTTTTGGTTTTCTTTTTTTTTTCTCATGGGAAATCATATTTTATTGTTTATTCTTTGCATTTGTGTTTCTCCTTCAATGCCTAAATGAATAATAGTTTGTCATGAGATGCGCATTTCTTTATTTTTGAAGTTTTATTTAATTACGTTTCGGATATTAACAACTTCTCATCAGAGACCACCCTCCCCCCCCCCCCCCCCCCCGGTAGTGACCTCAGCATGGCACATCCTGGGCATCCAGCTGGTCAAATTGTGGAAGTAGTTGTGGAGGAAGTCACTGGAAATGTCTTTCCATGCCTTCTGAATAATTTCCAACAGATGAGGCTCATTTGTTGGCCATTTTCTCGGACCTTCCTGTCCAGCTCTTCCCATAGCATGATTTTCAGGACCTCTTTCTCTTCTGTTTTCTAAAGGTAATTTTTACATTGCCTTGAGGAATTTGGGGGTCATTTTTCTGCTGGTAGACAAACTTGTGGAGTTAGTTGTGGAGGTATAGTCACTGGAAATGTATTTCAATGCCTCCAGAAGATGAAGCTCACTTACTGGGCATTTTTATCAGACCTTCCTGTCCAGCCCTTCCCATATCAGCTCTATCGGATTCAGATCCGGGACCTGGAGCGACCAATCCATGATTTTCAGGAACCCTTTCTCTTCTTTTTTCTCCAGGTAGTTTTAGCAAAGCCTTAAGGAATGATTGGGGTCTTTGTCCTGCTGGAAGACAAAACTTTTTCTTCTTCAGAAGGCACAGAAATACATTTCCACAACATATACCTCCACAACTTGAACAGCCGGATGCCCAGGATGTGCAGTGCTGTGATCGTTGCCAGCTAGGGTCAGGTTCTTAGACGAGAAGTCTATGATCCGAAACATGATGAAATAAATCTTTGAAAAATAAAGATAAATGTGCATCTCATGACATACCATTATTCATTTGGTTATCATATTCCTTGTAAGGGTACACACAAATGCAAAAAATATGAAAAAAAAAGAAGAAGAAAACCCAAAGCATTGTGGTGTTCCAATGTTGATGTGTTTCTTGCATGAAAATACTACTTTTCTGCATGAGTATAGGAATGCTTATTGTATATCAGTCAACAATTTTTAAATATTCATCAGTACAAACGATGGTCAGATTTTGTAGAACGCCGAAAAGGCAAAAATGCTTGCACAACTGACCAAGCCAGTGACCTTCTAATGGCGCTGGAAATGATTTTTTTTTTTTTTTTTTTTTTTTTTTTGGGGGGGGGGGTAGGTTGCCTTTTTATAAATGCATGACTGCCTCCTGAAACGCTTTACATATATGTTAAACTGGTGTCAACTTGAAGGGTGATGTCTACCCTTCATATTGATACCAAATTGTTGCAATACAACATATCTGATGATAAATGAACTGTGAGTGATTGTGAGAAATCAGTTCTTATTATACATGTAGATGTACCCAATTTTTGGAGGGCAATGTATATACATTTCGTTTTCTCCATCATAGACTTTATCTGAATGTATTAAACTCTATTTATTATTCCTTTTCTTCTTGGATTTACACCTCGGTTAATTAAACCAAGCAAATATATTGGTACATTTCCATAGACCATTTTAGTCCCCCCACCCCCTCCCGTTATTCACATTCAGTTTATTCTCATTTTCTTTATTTTGGCCTATTTAAAAGTTATCTTTATTCTTTTGATCTGTGAAGTCGCTCTCTAACGGTTTTCCATGATCTATCAAAAACAGTCACTTTCGTAGAAATATCACCTCTCGTTTCTTCTGATAGGCCACTTTCGTAATGTATTCAAATTTATACCCGTTTGCCTGGTGACAAACTACTACATTCACCTGTAAAACGCTATTCTTTTTCAATATTCAGAATACGAATTGCATGTATTAGGCGTTGGTATGTTAGACAAACATTTTGGCTTGTCCAACCTAGAAAACACAAAAAATGTATGCAATCTGCATTCCGACTTTTGAAATACATATACCATGACTTGTAACAGGTGGATGTAATAGTTCATAACTAGGAGTTTGACAAAGAGGTAAGCATTAAATTTGAGTGCATTACGAAAATGGCCTATTGTCATTGTACATCCTCCCTCTCTCTCTCTCTCATCATCTCTCCTTTCAGTTAACATGCTACATACATGTATATATATCTCTCTCTTCTGAAGCCCAACCTTTCACATTTTTCTGTGAAGCACCACCTTTATTTTTTCATCTCTTTCACCGTGAATCCTAAACTCGCAGCATATGTCTCATATCTCTCTCCTCCCATCTAACTACCCAAGTCCCCATTCCCCAATCCTCTTTCTCTCTGCAACTATAGAATTAAACTATTACCACAAAACACAATATATTTCACTCAACAATATCAATGGTTTTACACGCACTCTGATACAAATAGATACTAAATAGCATTAACAAAAACATAACAAACAAAAAGCATAAAAGAAAAACCCAACACGCTGGTATAGATTTGTTCTTTTCTGGTTACCATATTTTGTTATTTATTTGCCACATTATATCTTGCATGGAGGTGAATAGTCACACAGTATTATAATAATAAGAATAAGAGTAATCAATAAGATATATGGCAGTTTCCTAAAAGTAACCTTCTCAAAATTGTTTAAAACATCCACGATTTTAATAGTTCATCCCTGTTTTAGGGACTATTTGACAATTCTGTAACACATGCTCATTACTGTTCTTTGTTATCATCTTCTATTGGTTTCCTTTCTGTATTTGTCTCTTTCTCTCTCCCTCTCCCTCTTTCTTTCTCTCTCACTCTCTTTCTCTCTCTTTGAAAAACTCATCAGCCTAAGTGCAAAACCACAGTAATTATCTCACTACAAAGGTTCTACCAATCGCAGTTCATGTTTTATAGAACAGTCCATTTTAAGTTTAGGTTACAGCAAGGTTTTCTTTCTTAAAGAGTCAATATCATTTTTTTTTTTCATTAACACGTAATAACTATCAATATACCATGGGTTCTATACTGGAGATAACTACACATTTTTTGATGCACTACAGAACAAGTAACAGTCTAATCCATATATCTATTTTACATGATCAACAATATATTTTTGTATCAATATCTGACTACTATTGAAGAACTCTCGTTAGGATAAACTAGGTATGTAGAGCATTTCAGAAGCACGAAGCAAGATTTTAGATGGTTAGCATGAAAGGGTTATCGGCATCCACATTAATTCATCATAAATAATTATCAATGGGTGAATAATCTGTGCCAATAGCCCCACATGTAGGAAATGGTGTTGGCAATGTTTCTGCATCTAAAATCTCAATCGCGTATTGAATGCAACAGCACACTACATCAATCTATCATGCTTATGAGTCTAATTTCACAATATTTCTATCACCACGTATCGGATCTGCAGAACACAGATCCTTCAAGAAATCTCGAACCAAATATGCACAAAATAATGTTATAAGGCATATGTGCAAAGTCAAAAAATGTATTAAAATCACATATATTTCTCCTCAATGTAATGTTGTACCCGTACCCATTCATGTGCATAATAATAAAAAAAGGAAACTGAAAACACACCTTTAACACATAAAAACCAAGGCAATTTGACCAAACATTATATTTCCTTCCATGACAGAAAGTTCTTGAGAACAAACGGAACAAAACCTGTTGACAAAAATAAAATTAAACTTATACTGCTTGACAGTAACATATACAATATATTTTGAGTTGCTCAGGTGTAATTCCTACAAAATGATATCTGTACCCTAAAAGATGTGTTGAATTCACTCCAGATTCGGGAAAACAGCTCTTGTCCAACAAACTTCGTAACAGAAAAAAAATTCTTTACAGATGTAACAGGCCATTTTTCCCATACCAGTGCCAGGTGGTGAAATATCTACGATAGGTCTATATCTCTTCATTAAAATACATGATTAATACGAAGGAGTGTAGTGTGGTTTGGTATGAGCTGTAGTCCATATTTAGAATCTAGGACTGAATTCAAATATCCTATGATGGTACAAGCCAACATTTTTCCATAGGAAAAAAAAAGTAAATAATTATCTGCTAACACACATCAGAAGACAGAAATAGTATTTGGAAGACTTCAAAATAACCACAATTGTTTGTACTTTTGGTGAACAAAACATAAAAAAACACATATTTGTTTGTACAATCCTGATAACAAACCAACTATCTTGCATTTCAAAATGAAGACAATCACGTACAAAATAATTCAGTTTGCAAACCAAACCATCTCTTTTTAACAAAATAAAATCAAAAGGCAAATGTGAAATTATTGGATAACGAAAGAAGGTTGCAGCAATAAATATATGTATGAAAACAAAAAAGTAAGCATGTTTCTGATGAATCTAAATAAATGCCCTGATCAATTTTCGAGATATCAGCAGCATTCAAATGTCACATTCTGTTACATTTTAGAGTGATGAAAACCCTCTACAGACACACTTTTGAGGGAGACATTTTAATCAGAATATTCAAAAAGTTATTTCAGTACCTGAATACCAATCTTGTTTGCACATTAATATTCCTCTGTACGCGAGTGCACCAAATGCAAAATCAAACTAAAAAAAAACTGAATACATACTGTGAATAATATTCACTGGATTAACGACCCAAAAGCTAATCTTAAGTTCTGGCGATGAGGTTGAGTTTTTAGAGAGAGAAAACTGGCTTGAAGTAATTCTGAATTATTCACCGAGCAATTCATGAATTCGTTTTGACAATGAAAATATTATCAAACTGGTGGAAAAGTGCTATAATTCACACTGGTTGAAAAGTACAGTGCATATTTGCACATAGGAGACCATGTGCCACGTACCCAGGTAGGGGGTTCCACCAGTTACTTGTAGCTAGGTTCCCTTATCTTTCTTTGCTTAGTACTCGGCTATCATACACTGTCTAGCCACACTGTTTGGCAGATATCATTTATTTGCAGTCTCAAACAATCTTTGAAAGTTTCGGTGATTCGGTGAGCATTCATTTTCCATCATCACCAGAAATTAAGATTAGCATTAACAATATCTGAATACACTGGTTCCTTCGTTTTAGAGGTGATCCTAATTATTTTCATGTTCAAGTGTACGAGGACAAAAGAGATAACTTTTTGTTAGCTTAGTCAAGAGGTTGGTATTTGTATAGCTTATCTCTAGCACATATTGCCACATCAGTGACAATCTCTAGGACCTGGGCCCTGTTTCATAAAATTTGTCATCAGGAACATTACTGCAACAGATCTATGACAAATTTGCTCTCAGCCAATCAAATGCTACGATTTCAGTAGCTTATAACAGTCATTGCGACTTGTTATTGATACCAAATCTTTATGAAACAGGGCCCTGAAGAAGTGTTATTGTTCATTGGAAAGCTTAAAAAGATAAAGTAGATAATAGTGTATACCTATATACAGTAAATCACATTTTAATCCTATGAAGAAGAAGGTACAGGAGTATGTAATGTTTGCAAGAAATTATGTTAGTAAATAATCAATGGGTAATGCAGCTGGAAGAATCTGACTATTTAGATAATTCCACAAATTTAAGTTTCACTGAATATATAAGAATTCTCTTTGCAATAACTGTCAAAGTCATGTCAATCTTGTATTAATTAATCATCAATATCACATCTCTCTTAATAGAATACAAATGGTTCTCAAGAACTTTTCAAAGTATCAATATAAACATATTCACAAATTTATGCAGAAGTGAAGGAAAAAAACAAAAACAAATCAAAAGCATTGTAATCTACTGTATCTAAATGCAGCATGCATACAAAAAGGGAGATTAAAAATAAAAGGAAACATATTAACATCTATTATTCATTTTTTAGTGTATATAAACAATACAAACGATCATGTAAAAAAATGAAAGTTATCTGCTAGAATTACATCAAATGTACAAAGAAACAGACCCCAATGTATAAAAAATACATTTTAAATTCAAAAGAAAAACAAAACACAACATATGAAAAGTGACATATGCTGTATCCACATTCACACACTTTTAAAAATTTTCCAATGTTTTTGAGGAAAAAAAAATCAACAACAAATGGATAATCGAATCGAATAGAAAAAATTTGCAAGATACATTTTTTATCGAAGCAACATCTTTTGGAAGAGGCAAGGAGTATGAAACAAGAAAAAAAAATGTTAATTGTACAATAACTGATACATATATTTCAGCTGATATGAAAACTCTGTAATAACTCCACACATTATCCAAATTTCCACATATATATATATTTATATTCATATATTCACTATAGAATGCTATATTATCCTACAAAGTGACATGCAACTCTAGCCAAGTTAACACATGAGAAGCATATAGGAATTCTCAAGAGCGATACAGGAATACAGTGTACTGTCAATACGCGTATGGCAAAAAATAACAATAAATATATTCATTATATATATAATACCTGTACATAAAAGTTTAAATTTTCCTGTTAAAAACTAGGCTACAATACAATAGGATCCCAAAGCGAAGGAAAAGTCATTCCTCATTATATAAAGACATAGAAAATAGTGAACATAACTTATCTTGTATAACAATACTGATACAATAATGTGCTTCAAACATTTACATAGCTCAACACTCAAGAATGCAATTCTCAGTATATTTACATTTGTGTTTTCAACTAACCACTACATATACTATAATGAGGTACATAAAAAGACACGCTGCAAGCAATCTTCTCGCTCGCTTTGTATACGATATTTTTCTTCCGCATATATGAGGTAATTACAAGACAATCAACATCTGTTCCCAGATAAACAACAACAACAACAACACAGCAGGCAGGTACTGTTCATGAATATTCATATTCTTTGCATTCATACATATTCATACATTTCACTCATTAATAGTCAGCATTGTGTCGATCACTATAATGGATCTCAAATGGTTGACTTTAAGACTAAAACCACTCATTATATACAGACAGAACACAATTACGGTTTAGATGTGGAACTTAACAGCCCTGACACACATGTTCCAACTTTGCCTATAGAGGGCAGGAGGTGGAGGGAACAGGCTTACACCATGTACAGCACATACAAGTTCACCATTCTGACGAAAGAAATGGATCATGATTTTAATTTTGAAAGAACCTGATACCCCCCTTTCTAGCTTCTCTTGCAGCATTGCACCTACACATAGCTTTATCTAAAAAAAAATCCTGCACAAAGACGAATCTCCTATGCTAACCTTACTTTTGGGGATGGTTTTTAGTTTCATAACTTCCCGTTGGTTTAAAAAAGCATGAGCTCAGGCTTAAGGTCCAACACTTGCTAAAGACCTAATGGGCACAGAATATATTTTCTGAAATTCAAGAAGGGCACCAAGACATACCCTTTATAATTTTGTCTGCTGAGGGCAAGAAGGGTTTTACCTGTGTGTTAAAAATACATGAGATAATGTCCATTTGGTTCTCATCAGATGATATGGAGTTGATGCCTTCTGGCTCATAGATGATTTAATTTATCTTGATCCACAGGATTGAACAAAAATCAGAATAACTGTACTAGAAATATCTAAAGCAGTGTGATACTGCTTCCCAAATCTGATTTCAAGGTTTTGAAAAATTGCATCATTTGAAAGGTAAATATTCTAAAAATCTGTTCTTTTGGGAAAGCAAGATCAAACAAGACAGTATTTTCAGATGCGTTAATACAATGCCTTAATCCCATTTTAGAAAGGAAAGATTTGAAATGTATCTCAATTCAAAGCAACAATTTTGAGAACAAAGAACAAAGAATACATGGTCACTTTCATTTGGTATCACGAAGAGTTAGGATGCCATTAAGTAATTGGGCTGTCATGCCAGATGGCCTTAGATTTTCATGAGGAAATAATGAAATATGTTACAACTGAGGAAACAAAATTAAAAGAAAAAATATATCACCTGACATGCAAAGTCATGATTGTTCCTGAAAAATGCAAATGCTGGCTTTTTCAGCAAAAAAAAAGGAAAGCTTGTAAGAGATATGTATTATTTCCAGCCAAATTACAAGCAGTTGAGAGATAGGATAATATTCCTTTAACCCACTCCTCTTTCCCATAGGCTTAATATAGGGACCACCCATTTTCCTTATCCAACAAAGTTAAAATGCTTGGACCTGAGTACCCTTGGGCTAAAATCACCAAATGGGTGGAAAAACACACAGGAATATTGCAACTAAAGCGTGCATCGAAGCTGGACAGGAATCAAGCTACAGCAAAACATAATGCCCACACAAACAAACAAAATCTGAATACCCAATACTTAAAGCGTGAAACAGCGCAAACATAAAGCAAATAACGCTTTACCGATGATACAGAGATAACTGGACAATGCTACATACATGTACATGTACATGGAAGTCTTACGTAACGCTCCATTTTCTGGTGAACTAATGACGGATGCAATAAAATAATAATAGTTGTGAAACCATTGTATTGATGGTAATGAGGTATGTAAGATATTCAATAGGTGTCACCTGAATTGAAATATTCCTGAAAAAAATAAATAGAATACTTTGCACACTCGAATGCATTCTATGATTGTCCAATGAGAAAATTTACCTGAAAACTATACAAATAATAAGCGATAATGGATTGGTTTTTATTTTTCCCATATTGTCTGCATTTCTCTGAAGAGGAGAAGTCAACAATGTGCAATTACCCGTTTACAAAATTTAGCTCATGTAAGACAGCCACGTAATAACAGTTTTTAGAGGGAACGGTGGTTCCATGGCAAATATACGTCTGTAGCCTCTTTCTGTTCTATCTTACAGCCCATACTTTGGGCGTTAGCATCAGCTTTTTCTCTTTTAGCACATAGAACATACTCCTCCAATCATTGATAATCTATACTTTTTTTGACCTGCCCGGTCTTGTCTGTGCTTCTTTCATCAAGTCCCTCTTTCCTCCATTTCAACCACATAAAGCAGGCCATCGCTTTCACAAAAAACTGAAGATTTCAACGAAAAACGTTCTGAAATGGCAACAAAAATTTCGAATCCTCCACGTGAAAGCCTGATAGCGCTTGACTTTAAGGGCAAGAGGTATGCGCATTTCTTCAAATAACAGCCAAGTCTTAAGATCAGATGCCATCTTGGCAAATTAATCCACTGGCTACTGAACTCTCTCATGGCCACCGACTCAACACAGAAACAATCCAGTTCCTGTAGGCGATGG